>JADLZN010005993.1:0-72805 GCA_018155175.1 Sinocyclocheilus anophthalmus | reverse complement strand
CGGGGGGGGGGGGGGGAGGCCTACCGTAGAAAAGGCAGAAACCACACATTTCCTGGAAGCAGCAGAATGATTATACCACAACCACCCGCGCATTAAATAACACATACCTGACATATCTATATATATATAAATGGATCTACTCACTCACCATGTTTCCCAAGCGTCAAGTATCACTCTGATCCGGACGAAATCGCTGACGCCTTGTCTGGATCACATCAATTAGGTCTTGCCTACCTACCTTTGACCCGCGATTCCTCCTACCCCTACCCGCAAGCGGAGGAGGAGCGCGAGCCACGACACTAGCCTTCTGTGCCCATCTCTGATCCTCAAACCACCGAGATGGCTCAGACCTGGACCTTCGTGGTATGAAGGTTTTGAAGGCCGCTGAGCGTGCCTTCACCTCCCTGAACTTCTCGACCACCGTCTCAACGGAGGTACCAAAACGTTCAAAGAGCGAAACCAGGGCATCGAGAAGAAAGCCCCTCTCTTTCTCCCGATATCTGCTAGTTTCACCCACAGATGTATCTCCGTCACTACCAGCAGAGCCTCCATGGATCTGCCCCTTGCAGAGGCGGTCCTGCTTATTAGCATGAGAGCTGTAGAGTCCGTTATGCAGCGCAACTCAGCTACCCATCAGGAGAACTGCCTCGCCTTTAATCCCTGTCCTTTCAGCAGGTCAGCCTGATATCCTGGATCACCGCCATCAGTGCACAGAACTACAGCCTAACATGCTCTTGCAGATGCCCTTCCATTCAATCGGATATGTAATCTGAATGGCTTAGATGGCATGATGAGTTTTAAGATAAATGTCTCACCCATAGAGATAGCTGGCCACTTCCTCTTCACCCGGTCAATCCCTCATAGCCTTTTTTTTGGGGGAAAAACATCGCCTCGTGTTGGCATTACTGGTATGCTTGCATTCGATGGATGTTTGAGGAAAACGCCTCTTCCATTCTTCCCGTCTCTGTATGGAGGATCAGGAGAAAAGGATGCCTCACCTGAGCATTAGAGGGTATGGCCAGAAAGATACATCATCGCTACTTCACTTCCTTAAGTCCGCTTCACGCAATGTCAAGCCTAAGAGCCTCGCCGTGTCAAACCATCCATAACCTCTCAGAGCTCATCATACGCAGGGCAGGAGGATTGGGAAGGCTCAGCCTCAGCTTCTTCTCCCTTCTCAGACATTTCCTGCTCTTCCTGGGCTGGACCCAGCAGAGTACTGGCCCCTGGATCAGAAGATGTTAAAGAAATAACATCATCCTCCAGCGGCTCACTCTCTTCCACAGCCGACGATCGCGAGAGGGAAAGCCCCTCTTTAAACTCATCGACCAGGTCCACCTGAGATCCCCACGAGCTCATTCTCCTCCGTGCCTAAGCAGCGGCGGGTCCTGAACCGCGGGCAGCAGATGGCTTTTTTCCCTCGATAAGAGAGTACTCACTATAGCGGAGCTTTTTTCCTTGAAAAAAAACGCTCGCTTGCACGCGATTGCCCCCTCAAGGACCATTGCTTGCGTGCCTTCAACCCAACAAAAAACGCATAGATCGTGTCGCCGGGTGCAAATCGCAATGAGCACAATGCACACATCCTAAACGCTTGTGTAGTGCTCCCATAATGTGATAAAGAGGGGGGGTCGCTCTTACCGACGGAAAGGGCACGCTTCAAACAGTGAGACGAAGTAGAGATGAGGTTTTTCCCCGTTTCTCCGCGGTATTTTATACTGTAGTCGCACAGGTAGTGACGTCATGGCTATCGCCGGCCACCGTGTTGTTGGTGTTTTTTCAATTTATGCTTCAGACACGGTTCACGACGAGGCATTCCCCATAGCGACTCCTAGTGGATGCAGTTCGAAGTTCCCATAAAAGGGAACTGCATTTTAACTGCATTTTAACTTCACCTAATGTTTATGAAATGCTAATGGAATAGAATTGGCTGTATTACCTTAACAAGCCTTTAACATTTTAAATCAATACGAACAAAACCTATATAATATATATATTTTTTTTTCTTCCTGCTATAGGCTCGGAAAAGTGGAATAAATACAACTGTGATCGGAAAATGACTTTTGTGTGTAGCAAGATGAAAAAGCCTCATGAAAAATGTTTAATGTCTTATTGTCTTGCATTAAAGGAATAGTAATGACAAATGTATTTATTTAGTGACACATATTTACAACAATGCTTACCCACAGTCAATCCAAGACAAAGATGAGCTCTTCATCAGAACAGATTTGAAGAAATATCATTTCCCATTGCTTCTCGATGGATTCCTCTGCAGGACTGGGTGCCATCAAAAGAGCTCAAACACTGAGAAAGATTTGAAAACATCACAATAATCCACACGACTCCATCCATCAATAATGTCTTGTGAAGTGAAAGGCCGAAGGTTGTAATCAAATGTTTTTTTTTTTGATGAGAGAGACAGATCAGGAGGGTAGAGAGGAAAAAAAAAAAAAAATGAATCGTTCTTTTTCCCGGACACACTGCCGCTTGGTCCTCAACTGGCTGAGAGGCTCTCACTCTCTGTGCCATGTGATGGTACTGGCCTCCTGGCTAACGGGGGCGACTCCTCCGCTCCCTCACGGACGGCAGCCACCCTCCTCGACCCAGGAGCGCGACATTTTAAGACTTTAATAAAATAAACAAACACAAAACAGCCCGACACCCCCACGGCGACGACTGTCGCGACCCAACAGGAACCAAAACACAAATAAGTCCAGGCCTGTCCTCCCTCGGCTTTCACTGTCGAACTCCTCCTTTATACTTCCGGAGTCTCCTCTGTGGGCTCGAGACCGGGTGAGTGGTGCAGTGTGGTCCTCATTATCAATTATCGCCACCGCCTCGCTCTGTTCCCGCGGCTCTCGGCCCCGCCCCCACTCGTCACAGTTCGTTTGTGCTGCTTTGTTTTTTTAGATATTAAAATAATATTTATAGGTCATTCCGAGGTCACTCAGCCCTCCCACATACACCAATTATCGGTTGTTTGTGCTTCGTTAGTTGAAATGATAGTGAAAATTACCAGAAGAACTTTACCGATAAATACACCAATGTGCTGTGCATGTACCGTATTTTTACGGTAGTATATTCACACAGCAGCTCCAAAATACCGGTAACGTTATACTCTATGCTGTCAATCAGCAACATAAGAAAGCTCCTTATTCTGCTGTTGCTGTCTCATCACCTGATCACTCCTATATTCTGCTGCGTGCTGTCTTAGTAGCACTACATTTTGATTCAACCACTTCACTACCATTAAAAATATGTTTCTTTATAGTAGAATATGAGTAGTATGAATCAGAGCCGTTGAGAGGTCTCTATACGGCTCTAGTAATTAAATTTGGACTTACGACATCTTCATGTTGTTGACTGTCCCATGATCTACTTGCGTCAATTGCGTCGCTTCACTTTCATTCACAAAATCTCTTACAACACGCCTCATGGAAAGAAAGGTTGTCGGTCGAGCGCATGTTTGTGTAGAAAAATAGCAGCGAAACTTACCATAAGCAGTTCCGACAGAGCTGCAAACACTTTATTGGCTCAAAACCACTTCTTGAGACGTCTTCTATGTTTTGTTACACAGAGAAGGACATTCTCTTATTTTTACACGATTAGATGTAATGGGCTGGGTGACTTTTACACTGATATATACTGCTAAATTGCCATAACAATGTAGGCTCCCGGGATTTTTGAAAAGGTCCTATTCACACACAGCAAATGTTAATTTACCGGAATTTATGAAAGGGGCTTTAAGTCTATAGGAGATGAGAGCTTTAATGAAATCCACCCAATTATAATAATAGTATATAATGATAATTTCTAATAGTAATAGTAATTGTCACACGAGTGTGGGTCCTTGTCGTTGTGTTTCTCACGGACTCCATTTGTCCCATAACCCCCTCCTAGGACCTCATCACCCACAACCTTTTCCCATCAGTGACACTATAAAAGGTTTGTACTCCTCCCACACCATTGCTGATTATTGTTTAGCCTATGTTGTCTAGTTTCTGCCATGTCTTGCCTTGCCTTCGTGTTTTGTTCTTGGACTTACCTGGTTTGTGATTGTTTACTGCCTGTTCTGTGGATTACTCTTTTTGGAATTACCTGGTGTACTGTTTTTGCTGGTGTTTTTACCCTGCCTGCCGACTACACACTCTAAATAAGCCTGCACTGGTCCTCAACCCCTTTGTTTGCGTCTTGCTGGTTACAGAATATCAGCCCTACCTGATCCACCGGCTGTTTTCCTGGACGATACTGACCAGGTAGGGAAAACTGCAATGATGGGTTTAGTATCCTCCCTCGCACAGGCCGCGTCTCTCGAGGATTATATACGGAATCCTGAACACTGCTTTTATTCTGGATTTGCCGGACTGTTTCTCTTATAGACTTTTTTGTGAGGGTTAAATAATCATTAAGGTATTGCAATCATTCACAAGGGTCCTTGTGCTTCTTAGCCAAATTTGGATTATGCCGTTATTGTCTGCGGTTTCACATTCCTTGGGATGTGTGCGGGGGAGGAACGTGACAAAAACCACGTCCGCTGTGTAATGGCGCCCACGGAGCAACTCACAAAATGTGGTGAAACAAAGTACTGTGTTTGACCCTACTGTCGTTTTCCTTTATCCTAACATGTCGCATTTTTCGGACTCCATCCCACCAGGCTGCCGCATCCAGAGCCTCACTAACCATCGCTGCTGCCACTCAGAGCCTGTGTATGTCGCGTCTGATCTGCCAAAGGCCAAGTCACAGGCGTTCTTCCTGATCACGTCAGTCACACTGATCTTATATGAAAGTCAAGTCACTCACCGCTGATCGGTGGTCCCCGTCCACGTCGCAGCTGATTCCAGAGTCTCGTTCCAAGTTTAGACCCCCCGCCGAACCAGAAAACTCACAGCTGATCGCATAGTCCTTCGTCACGTCGCAGCTGCTTCGTCCAGAGTCTCTCACGTCACCAAGAATCTCAGCTATTCATCCAGATTCACTTCGCATCACAGCTGATCATCCAGAGTCTTCTCAAGCAAACTACTGATCATCTTTGGCTTTGTGAGTACACACACACACACACAGCACACCACACATATATTATATATATCTATAATAATATATATATATTTGTTTATTTATTAAATTTTTTGACTGGGTGTCAGACTCTTTCCTAGTATTTGCATTTAGTTCAGTCACAGCTACATCATGCAACAAGCCACCAGTAATACCTTAATATAAATTTAAAAACACATAATTTCTAATTTGATATGTTCATAATGATCATTAATGACAAATTCCGACAGTGTGCAGTGTCTGACTACTAATGTTTTGTCTTATTCTCACTTTTGTTTTTGTGTCAGCAGCAGCTAAATACACCCTAACGGCCCTTTTGAGAGCCTAAGCATTGACCATCTTTGGATGTGTAAGTAGCCTAGAGTTTTTGACTGAGTGTAAACACTTTCCTAGTATTTGCATTTAGATCATCACATCATGCAGCAAGTCATTAGTATTACCTTAATAAACAACTAAAAGCTACTAGCTTTTCTGCATCAGAAATAGGTAGCATGTTCCATAACTTGGCAATGTTTCTAAGATGGAAGAATGCTGTTTTTGTAACATGGGAAATATGTTTTCAAAAGGCAAGTTGCTATCTAATATAACACCCAAATTTTTGACGGATAATTGAAGTTTCATCTGGTCTTTGTTAAAATATAGGAGTAAGTGTTTGGTCAAGTTAACTCTTAAAAGGATAATCAGTAATCATCATTTTATTAACTTTTCCAAAGTAATCATGTTTACTGTTCTATTACTTTATTTTCAAACTTAATTAGTAAATTAATTACATTAGCTAGTTCCGTTACTTTTTTTTTCTTCATGAAATTTATAAAATATCCCAGCACACGAACACCTCTCAGATAAATATTGTTTATTTTGAAGCATCCAAGCATTCACAGAACACTGTTATTTTTTAACTAAAGCAAGCGGCTGCTGCGTGCATGGCATGGTAGAATGCCAGCAAAGAGCTCTGCATTTATAATCTCTAAAAGACATCTGTTCATCGCAATCTCACAAATCTCTGATATAACACAATAAATATATGCATAATTGTAAATTTAATTAAGAATCTTTCATAATGTCTACAATTCGTGTGTTATAATGAGAGGATTCGTGAGCATGCATATTTCAGCACTGCATTGCTCAACGCTGCAAACAGTGTTATAGTCTAAATAGAAACTCTGCATATGCTGCAACTGTTAATCGTTTATATTTTATATTATTTCATGTTGCTTTTGTGCAATAGATGAATAACAATTTATTTGTTTTAGATATTTATGTTTAGATATTTCTATTTTGCACGATCGAGTCCCGTGAATCATTTTATTCTCCCTCATCCCGCGCACACACACACACAGTCTTGCACTCCCCCGCCTATCAATTCTTGTCCCGTGCTGCACTCTGTTGCGTCGGGTCTCACGGGAGAGCAGGTCTGTAATGAACTGGCACTTGACTCGACAGTGCGTGTTCTACAGCCAAACCCTTTTTAAACAATCTTTAGATCAGTGGTTCTCAAACATTCTTCTGCATACCCCCTCTCTTCCACTTAGACCGCAGTCACAACTTTTCTGTTAAAGGACATTATTTGCCGCCTTAAATTGATTTACAAGTGCATTTTTTAAATTTATAGAGGCAAATATTTTCTATCCTTAATTGTATGTCTTGTTTTATGTCATATTCTTAACATTTAATTAAGTGTATTATTAATATAATAAATAAAGCAATAAATGATGGCAAATCGAAGTGATGTATTGAACTAAACCAGCCCCATAGGTGGCGGGCAAGGTCCTCTGTCCCCCTTAATGAGCCAGGCGTCTGTCATTCATTCATTCATTCAGCAACTAAGCAAAATGCTGTATTTATGAATGGGTTATTAATCACTGACTCTCCAAATCGTTCAAAGCCGCAGATTCGTTCACTAACGAAACACTGCTGTATGATGCTTGGAGATGCACACCAGATGATACGGATTTCGTTGGAACTATTATTTCGTTGCAAAATAGAACAAACATGACAATATTCTGTTTAAAATGTAGGCTACATTTAAAGTGTAAAATGTTCACTTAATATTACCTTTTTTGTTGAACTGTTGTAAAAATGAATGGCACATTTGCCATCGTTTGGATAATTTGCATTCTTGCTCGTATCTTAAACAATAACACGCACAGAGTGTGTCTGTATCGAAGAGAGTTTAAATCGATCTCAATGTACAGTGCGTGTCAATATTTGCTCTTCATGTTATTAAGTGAAGATCTACTTTAAAGATACATTGAACAGCAGCGCGATTTGCTAAAGCAGCATATTCAGCAGCCATCCTATCACATGCATGCTGCTTGTGTGGATGCAGTCAGTTTTGACCGCAAAAGATGAGGTAAGCTGATTGGATATCATGTATTTGACCGTTTACGGCATTTTCCTGTTTTTACATTAGAAGCGGCATTTTGCTTGTCAGAAATACATTCGGTTTTAATGTTGCTTTAAGTTGGGATATTAAATGAATGCCAAAAAAAAAAAACTCATCATAAGTTTGGTCACGTACCCCCCCACCGTTTCTCACGTACCCCAGTTTGAGAACCACTGGTCTCTAGATTATAAAACACTGCATTCTGTCAGCCTTGTAACACGGCAGTAACGTATAGAGACCTCGGCTTGTAACTATACTCTAATTACTAGTTTGAAAATTCTAACGAGTTAAATTACTCCGTTACTAAAAAACACTGGTAAGCTAACACTGGTCTCTAACCAAGACACCTGCCCTGTTCTCCACTGGTTCTCCTCACACAACAGCTCAATTTGTCTCGTCTGACTGTTATGTTTAATACTGGCCTGTCCCTGCTCTCTTGGCCACACAGCAGGCTCATAAGTGTATGGTTGTGGTTTAAATAAACATTTACAATTTCCTCAGCGTCTGAACTGTCATTGCGATCCATTGTTTTCCTATGGACCGCTCTCCCTCTCGTTACGTCACTTCCGGTTTGGCGGTTTTCAGATGCGGAAGTAAAATTCTCTCACAAAAACGATTCCAGAAGCCTCAATAGCGTATTTTAAAGTATATTTTAAAGAAAATCTAGTTTCTACATTATTTTTCTATACAATGACTCACTGGGGTCTCTAACCTGCAATATGCACTTTAATTGATTCAATACTTTAATGTATTTAATAATATATTTTTTTGTGTGATTATTTAAATGTGATACATTGATAATGTTTGTACTTCCCTATAGTGAATTGATAAACTAATTAAAATTTCTTAATACCACAAACCACAAACCACAGGACTGTGATATGCCACGGAATCAACTCATCGTGAGGCTTCGAATTAATTCAATCAGTAGACAACAAAGCTTTCTTTGTATCAGGACTGGAAAGTTCGTTCACAACATATAGAAACCACGATGTCTTGAGACCACCAATGAAGGAACTCTCACATCCAACAGGAAAAGGATGAAGTAAATTAACTAACCTCAGGCCACACGGGATCTATACGTGACTAACACATGATTCCCATCACATCCTGCATTCCAACAAAACAAAGAACATGGTATCTGGAAATGTCTCGCCTGGACCCCATGACCGTTTAAACGCATAAATTGATAATCCGATAAACAGAAAGCAACAGATTAAGAGCTCCCTGTCCAGCAGAAGAATGGCAGACACCCAACTCGTGACATGGGCATGACCTCAGGACACCTCCCCTTTCCCCCCTGCATTCTAAAAAAGGGACACGAAACTTACAACAGACAATTTCAACAGATAATCAGTTATGCGCATAACAGGTCAACCAGATTCACAAATAATATGTTGTATGTCTTATATATATATATGCTTGATGTGTTCATGAAATCGGTTCAACTTTAATCAGTGTTTATTACCCTTTTTAGGAAATAAGGTTATTAAAATGTGTGTAATATGTGAAGTTTAATCTTGAACGAATGGGCACGACAAATGCCGAATGTTGAAATGAAGTAAACTTTAATAGTAGGTACAATATTTGCATTTAAGAGACTTTATAGAAGTATTAACAACTTTTATAGGTGTCCTCATGTGATGAATTGAAGCCTCTTGTTAAATGTATGCACACTCCGCCTTGCAAGAAGCCGATTGGCAGATCGCGCCGTAGGTTGGACATATGCCACGGATCAAAACCACTTTGAACCTCAAATTCAACTGCTTCTCGCTGTTTTACTCTCTTGAGTGAAGGCATTTGCCGCTTGCTCTCCCGAACGCAGGCTCTTCGCCACTTGCTTTCTTGAGCAAGGCCTTGTTGCCGTGTGGAGAGCACTCTAACTTGTGCTCACAAGCTGAACCATCAGGCGATCGACCATCAAAGAACTCAAACACTTCAGTTGAAGCTTCGTAACTCTGCAGAACGCAAAGTCTTGCTAAAGCAGACTCTCTCAGAAGAACCAGAGGCTCCTCTGTAACCTGGCAACCAACCAATCCAAAGAGGGCTTCCCCAAAAGGGACGTCACCCAAACGTCATCTCAGCGACCAATCCGAAAGCTCCGGGATTCCCTCAAGCAGCCATCCAGGAAGCCTGTTTCAGCAACGAGAAAATCACAAGAGCTTCTCAGCTTTCAGCAAAACGCAAGTACAAACAAAATCTTCTATCTGCTGAACTGACGCTGATGATTGATTTAAGCAGTAAACGCCGACATCTCGGATTTGTGATTCTCTAAGTTTGAATTTAAAACCACTCGTGAAAATTAGTTAAAACTTTGGGCTTTCCTCAGAACTCCGTCAACTCTCATTCTTCCAATCTGTATGTATGTGTGTGTATGTATGTGTGTTTTAGCTTAGTTTTAATGTAACTAGAATAGCCAATAAAATTTGTGTTTCATTTATAAAGAATCATTGTCGGGTGTCATATACGTAACTGTAAAGTCAAACATTGCCAAGATCCAGGTGGACGTCGAATTTTCAGATTCGAGTCCTTTCAAAACCTGAGCTAGAAATCCCTTATAGAATTTATGAGTTAAATTCCTTACATACCACACATTTTTTTTATTGTTTAAACTTTATTAAATGAATTTGATAGTTATCATATTGAAATGTGTCTTATAATTGTCAAAGTTCTTAACTTTAATATTTTAATTAAAAAATTATTATCAGGCTTCTAATACATATTTGAAAGAACAAACTGGTTTTATGAAAATCTAATCATTTAAAATCAATATATAGTTTAGAAAATCATTACAAGGCTTAAATGATTTTTAAGATAATGACATTTCATTGATATATAAAATAATTAGTTCCATGTACAAACAAGGCACCAGGATCAGGACAAGAACAGCACAATATATAAAAATCCAGGGAACATTTATGTACTATTCATTGGCAGTACACAGTCTTTAGATTTAGTAACTTTACTAGCATGCTTTTTGAATAACTAGAGTCAATTAAAGTAAAATTACATCATCCCAAAACAGCATTCTGATACATTCTGAACATTTGTGACATTTTCAGTTAAATCAATATGACGTAGATCAATTTTAGATGTATGGATTATACAAACTGTTAGGCAAAATAATAGAGGTGGGTACTGTACATCATATGTAGATTGAAGATGAAGACCATTTTTAAACCGATGTATTAGGTATAATAAAAACGCATACAGAACATTTTAACAAAAAGCCAAAATTCTTAGTTTTACTGAATGTGTTTAGCAGGGCAGGTTAGGCGTGGGAACAGAGCGAGGCCGGTGGTGCGAGTGTAAATGAACGACACCTGTGTGTCACAGCGGTCACGAGACCCATGGTGGAGCTCTGGAAGGATAAAAGGAGGAGAGATGACAGTGAAGGATGTGAGAGGACCAGGCCAGGGAGTTTTGTTTGTGTAGCAGTCGTCTGTGAGGGGGTTCCACTTTACTTTCATTTTGTGTTGATTGTTGACGTCATTATTACAGTTTAATTTATAATTTGCTGGTTGCTGCCTACTTTTTCCATAATCCATGAAGCGTTACATTGAACCAGCCTCTTATATCACTCAAAGTTTTATTTTTTCCTGTTCCTGTGCGTTTGTATTCTTTCCAATGCTGTGGAAGCACTTCTCCTGTGGAAACCTTACTGATGATGTCTGCTTTCTTCCTGACTTCCAATAAAGACTGAATGCGATTTTTAAATCCTGGTTTGGCTTCTTGTTTTTCAGATTCAATCATCAGATCAATGTAGTCCGGGACAGAAAGAGGATTGGGCTTGAGGGCAATTTCCTGCAGCCGCTCCAAGGACATTTGAGAGTTTTTAATGAGTCTAGCCACAATATCCTGGACAACATAAAGCTCATTTTCAAGCTCTTCAAAGATCTTTTTCGTTGATGCCCTTGTCACCATTTGTGTTTTTTTTTTTGGGATCCACCCCCCCCTATATCGGCTCTTTTTAAATCCTGATAGGTTTTTTTTTTGTGGAGGGGGGGGGGGGGGGGGGGGGGGGGGGGGGGGGGATAATCCCAGTTTGTATTTCTGATTGAAGTGCACAATTCAAGACACAATTTACCCAGGGCAGACGTTACACTTTCGTTTTTCATGCACGAGCCATATATTTATAAACAGTCATTTGCCATAGGCATTTGTCAGACAATGTGGAAGTGAAAGTTTGGCCATGTTGGTTGTAGAAAGGTGCTAGATGTGTTTTTGATCTGTTTTGGGACAGTTACTTCAATCTCGTATTCAAAATCCTTGTTTGCATCCATTTCAGCCGTGTGCTGCTCCAGAGCAGCATATGTCTTCCTGATTTCATTCAGTTTTGTCAGACCAGCATTAATCTGGGGCTGGAGACGTTCCACAAGCACTTCTAGCTGTTGTCGCTCTTTTAAGACCTCCTTTGTCAGAGACAAGCTCTTAGTTTGCATCATGTTAAGGGACGTGAAGAATTTGGTCATGCTAGAAAATCCCAGATTCCAGAACATTTGATCAAAGTTTTCACAATCAGACGCCTTAGCTCCTCCAGATTTCTTATTGGTAGCAAACATGGCAGAGTTGTTGAACTTGAAGTGAAGTGGATCCCCGGACTCATTGGTGGAACAGGGAACCTGAGAGACTTTGATGGCCTCGAGAACCGGAGGCGTTTTCCCATCTGCAAAGGTGACCAGCACAAGGATGTTTTCAGCAATATCCTTCCCAAATATGGAAAGAATGGCGTCAAAGATATATTTCTGTGTGTGTGTCAGACGAGCAAGTGAAGCCTGTACTACGAAACACACAGCATCAATGTGGTCGATCCCTCCACGGGCAGAGAAGAACTCATGAATCTGTGCTGTGATTTTCTGGTCATGTGAAATTCCTCTGGTGTCACCAAAGCCTGGTGTGTCCACTATGGTCAGAGAAAATGGGACCCGGAAACCATCCATGTGATTAATTTGATATGCTGTGATCTTTGACGTCTGACTTTCAGCCTGGGATTTCTGCTTCCCTTCATCTATCAGCACAAACCGGAAGTCGTCTTCCCATTGCACTCCCAGAATGTAGTTGATCATGCTGTTAATTAGAGTGGTTTTTCCTGCACCTGTGGCTCCGATCATCATAATGGTCTTGTTCTCTTTTGGGATGTTTTTCCCAAATGTGCTTCTTCTGCAGAATCCATCAATGTGCTGCCATGTTTCAACCAGATGGAGTTTAAAAATTGGTAGGTTTTCATTGCTTCCATCTTCTATTTTTCTGCTCTGGCTGTCCTTTATAATTTGTGCAACACTCAAGCCCTTTGCATTGCTGAGATCTGTTTCCATGTTTTCACTGCTTGTGGTTTCTCTTGACATTTTAGGATTCTCGTTAACAGCAGACTGGCGGAGTCTAATAGCTTTTTCCTGACCTGTTTCCACCTGTGCCGCTGAAAGGAAAATAAAATAATAGTTTGAACATCCAGATTTCAATATAGTATAATTAGTATTCACACTGTGTATGGCTGTACTGTACCTAGACAAAATTAAATGTCTTGTTTGAACATCCTAGTCTTTAAACATATCATGATGCTTTAAAAGTGTTGTAAGGTCTGAATATTCAGCTGTTGTTCCGAAAGACTTCCAGAAAAGATGATAAAGTCATGTCGGAGATTTTCAATGTATAGAAAATCTAAATATTGAATGTAACCCAAAAGCCAAATTCAAGGAAAAATAAACAGCAACTATCTAACAGCAACATCTTACAGGGATTAAAGTTCCGTCGCTACTACGGATTTCTGTCAGTTCATAAAGACAGTCACTTTGAAGTCGTTACAAAGCCACTTTTGTGTGCCAATTCTGAATACAAATTAATTTGATTACTACTAATGTCAATGATTGGGAACTGTATTTCTCTATTCTACTCCTTATTATATTGGAGGGGTTAAAGCAAAAAAAATTCCGTCACACACAACAGTTTAAGAGCCGTTTTTTCTTCTTGTAATTAGGAGCACTTGTCCTCGTAATTAAAAAATTTAGGAGCACCTTCTCATCAATAATCAAAAATTCTGATTAAAAAATTATCCTTCCTAATACGAGCCGACATTTGACTCCTTAAAGTGACTTAAAGGAGTATTTTCTTTTTACCTTTATAAATGGCATCATTTTCATCTGTCAAATTCAAAGATTTATGTTTATAAGCTTTTTAAAATTTCTATTTAAACCACTATTGTATAATACAAATAAGTTACCAATCATATGAAATTAGTATTATAAAAATTGACTATTGTACTACTAGTGTAATTAAATTAAATTCTTCATGTGGAGATTAATGTTTTAAATATTACATTTTGAATACAGAAATATGTTTTAAATAACTGAAATTATACGCTGAAAATGAAACTAAATCCGCCAGCAGGCGGAGGCAAGTCATTGATTTTTTTCACTGAATCATTCATTACATTGATTCGTTCGAACGGCTGAATCATCCAGGAATGAAGCAAGTGACTGTCTTTAATGAACTGACGGAAATCCGTCGTAGCGACGGAACACTTTAATCCCCGCACCAAAGGAATAGAGACTACATTAAACAGGGGTGTCCAAACTATCTTTAAAGGGTGTGCGGTTTATTTCTGTGGACTTCTCATTCATTTATACAAGAGGCTTTCACACCGCATATTAAGTTCTTTCATGTACCAAGGTTAGGATGGTCATCAGGCTGAGAAAAAAACACAGCGCTGCAGATACAAGGATGCTGTTATCGCTGTTTTCCATGTTTGTGGAGTAAATATTTTTACATGGCTTTTTAAAAATGCTGGGTAGCCGGTGTTTCGTATGTGTTTGGTCAATAAGCGTACACTTATGTCACTGGTAGTTCCTGTTGTGCTGGGTTAGACCCTACTGTGAAGCTAATTTAGTCCCCCAAAAAGAGTTCCTTTATATATGAAAGAACTTTCTTCTGCTCACCAAGGCTGCATTAACTTGATCCATATTTAAGACCACTTTCCGGTCAAAGATGGAATGTTCCAGCTCTCGATTTTTATATTCTGGGGCCATGAAAATTGGGTGAAAATTATCAAAAATGCTTGTGGTGGCTGGACACTGGTTTTAAAAATACACTGACAGGGAACAAGCTGCAGGCCATTTGAAATTCATTACATACTTTGGACACCCCTGACATAAAACCTTCAGATTTCAGGATATTGAGTTGTACTTCAGGGTCTGATGTCGTACTGAATTACTCAAGTTATCTGGATTTAACTGTTGATGATTTGACATTATCTAGGATTGTTAGGTTCTTCGAAGCTCATCCTGGAGTTGCTGTGAGCTCAAACCTGCTCAGGATCAGCCTTATTTCATGTAAAAAGGATTATTTAGCAATTTTTAGACGAGTGATACTTAAGTCTGTACCAGCCACGCAAGTAGGGATGTCCGAGCCTCTAAAGGATCGGGATCGGGGCCGATTAAGCATTTTTTCACTGATTGGTATCGGCTCTCCTGAGCCCGATCCACTGGTGATTCTTTAGCTGTCCTGCCGGTGTCGTTCAATAGGTGGCATATAGGTATGCACTTTCAGCAGTCCACCGCTTTAAAAGGTAAAGACGACACTCAAATGTGCATGTGGTGCGAGGACAATGCGGTATGTTCTAGCGTGTCACGCATTCAATATTCCGTGTTTAGAGTATTTGATGTCCACTTTGTGCAAAGAATCACTCTGCAGTAATATATTTACTATTTAGCCTAATTTTATCTGCCGTCAGACTATCCGAGACATCGTTGTCATAACTGCGTTGTTAAGGGTTGCATCATGCTTTGGACTGATAGACTGACATTCGCGAACTTCAAGCTTTCTAACCTTATCTCAACTTTTTACCCTTTATGTTGCAATTAATATGCTAAAATACAAGACGTTTATATCAGTAGTATCATATTAATAATTATGACCACAAAGTCGGTTTACAATGTCTATCATTGTAACATGTTTACATCTGCTAATGTCTTTATACAGTGTGTGAATATATTGAGATATGTGTATCTTATTATTAGAAGATATATTTGTAATATAGTACATATAGAAATTGTTATATTGGATATTAGTAATGACAGATGCTCTTTACCCCCGGTTTCACAGACAGGGCTTAGATTTAGCCAGGATTAGACCATAGTTCAGTTAGGACATTTAAAGTAATTTTTTATAAACATGCCTTAGAAAAAAAGCATTACTGGTGTGCATCTCGAGACAAAACAAAGGCACTGATATATTTTAAGATCAGTCAGTGCGAGTTTCTTTCAGTTAAAACAGCTCAGATTTACATTTTAGTCTAGTACTAGGCTTAAGCCTTGTCTGTGAAACCTGGGGATTATGTACTTATAATATGCAACCAAGCAACTAGCGAAAAATACAAAGTTTCTGGATCGGCCGGATACTCATATTCACTGACTAGATTGGGGCCACGCAAAAAAAAAACTGATCGGGATCCCTACTGCAAGGGAGTACCCTACAAAACAGGTACAATAAGTGACTTAAAGTATAAATAATTCTTATTATATACAATATTATAAAATATCATTTAAAAAAAAAAAAAAAAATAGACACATCAGTTTACATCATTAGCTATGTTCATCAAAATTTGTGTATAATGTGTGAACAATTGGTGCACAAATATTCATAAAACAGTGAATAAAGCAGCGATTCATTCCAGCGAGTCAAAGGGTACAAAATATTCACTTCCTGATAAACTGGTTCTAAATAACACTAAGTAGGAGAAGCCACTGTATATAATAATTTTGTAATATAATATCCCATATAATATATATATATATAAATATATATATATAATAGATTAAAATTGACTTGGCTTCAGGAGCAAACAGACGAATGCAAAAACTGTATTTATTTTGGTGGTGTCTTGCTGTTTGGGAATGCAGTCGTGTAAGACAAGCTAGGAGGTAATTTTCCATACCACGAACTCCTTTGACGACAGTTCTTTGTTCAGGCAGACATTGTAGAATGTATACCAAACAGCATTTCAATTGCTGTGTGGACAAGATCGGTCACAGCAGGCACGCTCTGTTTTGTTGTAGCTATGCCGTTCCATCATGACAAAAACCACATGACTTTTTGATGAGTAATTAAATTATCGTATCGGATAATGTTTATTGTACCCACTAATAAAGTTTTATAATGTTATTAGTTTACATGCTGTACAGTTACATCTGAAACCATGCATTAATTTGGAACAAATGACAGCTTTACAGTGAATGTCAAATTAGCCACAAATCGGTTATCATGATTAGAAGATCTGGCATCTGTTAAATAATCAAAAATATTTTAAACAAGGTAGGAACAAAGGACCCCAGGCTTTCATAAAAGCCAGCTCAAACGTTTGTCTCGATTTTTTTTTTTTTTTAAACTAGTTTAATATAGAGGTTTACATGACATGCATACCAATATGCTGATAACTTGATGCAACATGATGTGACTGCAGCATAAAATGTTTATTTACAAATAAATGATATTTACTGAAATATTTTGTGCACTCACCTCTTTCTGTGGCTTCTGTAGTGAAATCCTCACATTTGTTACAATTCAAGTAACATCCATCATTCTCCTGAACAATTTCCTTAACTGTCGCTATAAGGTCAGCAGGAGTGCTGTTTCTCTCCAATCTGTTGTGTCTGTTAGAACACTTTTTAATGATTTCCTTTATGACATCATTGACTTCAGTCGGCTCAGCGCGTTCTGGCTCTTGTGTCGTGAGCACCAGGGTGTGTTGAAACACGCTGTCAGAGAAACAGCTGAGCAGTATCTCGATGCACACTTTCTCTTCTCTTGAACACTCGTCAGGTTTGAGGACCAGAATGATCACGTGAGGTCCTGGAGCAGACAGAGACAAACACTCCTTCACTGCCTCTGTGATGTGACGTAGTGAGAGATCTGGGTTGAGCAGGAGAGGAGTGTTGATGACAGTCACATGTTTTTCTCGGACTCTGTCACTGTACAGCGTTACATCATCTGAAGGAGATTCACTGTCAAACGCAGCTCTTCCTAAGATGAAGTTTCCCACTTGGCTGTTCTCTGACACACTCTTACCAAGAAGAACAATCCTCAAATCACTCACTGAAACACACAACACACATGATGTTACAGTATGTCACAATGTAATGGGTGCCTGTAAAATAATCAGCACCCTGAAGTGACCCTTTAGGTGGCTCAAATATCCTGTATAGTGTCTCTGTGTATCAATGAAGACTAGACTCACTCTCAGGAGGCATTCTGGTTTTGTTGTCTCCTCTCCTGGCAGGAGGAATATGGGCAACAGCTGCTGAAAAAATTAAAATGTAAATTATATTTGATTCCTATGTACAGCACATTAATCCCACACCTCGCATAGTAAAAAAAATAAAATAAATAAATGATAAAAAACCAAATACAAGAAAACGTCTCAGGTTACGTACGTATGTAACCATGGTTCCCCGAGTAGGGGAATGAGACACGGCGTACTCTAGGCAGGCGCTATTGTGAAACACAGCAGTGTGACCCGGTATTGTCTGAAGCATACATCTAAATACGACAATAGCATTGGCCGGCGACAGCCTATGACGTCATCACCGGCGCCTGTAGTATAAAACATAGCCGGGAGGAGTGAGGAGAACACGTCATCTGCTCTTCGTCTGAAGATTATGTCTTAAGCATGGCAGGGAAAACCTAGAGGAAACTCGGGGGGTCGCTATGGGGAACAGTATACCCATGCCACCATGCTGAGGGGAGTGCATGCCAAACCACATGCGAGCACTAAGTACGAACTCTACCAAAGCTTAAGGGAGATGCCCCTGGGAGTAGAACATCTGCTCAGTGACATATCCCATACGGCCAAAGGCATAAGCAGTACCCCAAAAAAAACTTGTTAGGGCCAAACTACTGGGCACGGCGATAGAGCTCAAGGTTGGCATCAGGAATAGATTCTTTTAGGGAATACGCCAAGCTGCTAGAACGTACTAGGTCGTGGCCTGACAAAGGGGGGGGGGGGCCCTACCACTTGCCGGCAGAGCTTGCTGAAGGAACTGTCTCAACAGACCCCTAGTAGCAACACCCTGTTAAAGTAGGTATCCGAAGGATACACAAGTGGAGTGGTGCCCAAGGTGGAACCGAAGCTTAACCAGCTCAAGAAAGGGCACGAAGCAACCACGCGAAGACCTCACCATACAGGATTTTAGAAAAGAACCACAAAAAGCTTAATGTGCGAATTTACCACAGTGTGGATTTTAGAAAGTGCATAGGGACTTCGCGTGCGCACTTACCATATAATGGATTTTAAAGATACCATTCTAAGGGGCCCTCGTGGCACTCTGAAGGAGCAGACCATAGGTGGAAATGGCGCATCTCAAGAACAATACATCTGAGAAGCACCAACTCATCCTCATGGTATAATGCTGGAATGGCTAGCAGTAAGTTACCTAGCTGAGGGAGTATAACACCCAGCTCTCAGCCGAGAGGGGGCTCGACCTACAGCATGTTCGTTAGAAATCCTGAAGGGTAAGCGTACTGCAAGCTTAGCCAAAAACTCAGCGCATCAGGGAGGCAGAGGAAGGGCCTAGTTTGCCTGATGCCGCTGGTTCCAGATGCTCTGGGAAAAACAGAGAACTCAGCTCTCACGTGAGAGGAGAACTCCGAATTCAGAAAAGGAGTAGCATGCTCATAGGCAACCCTCTGATAGAGGGGAGCACTGCTAAACACTACCACGGGAACAGCACAAGGCCAGCAAGGAATCACTCCTCAGAAGGGGAGAGAACTCGAAACGATCAGACGAAAAACCAGTCATAATAACCCTCTACAGTGAGGGGAGAGATGCTTTAAAAGTGTATCAACAGAGACACACTAGTTGTGTGAAGCCCAAGGTTAGTACGCCAACTCAGAGAAAGGGAACAAGGCTAACAATGCGTAACCCTTACCATACAGGATTTTAGAAAAGTGTGCAGAGTGCTTAGCGTGCACACTTACCACCATGTGGATTTTAGAAAGTGAACAGAAGCTTAGCTGGGCACTTACCATAGTATGGATGTTATAGAATCTGCTCACGATGCCAGAAGCCTCAGCCATAATCGGGATTGGGCAGGTCAAAGGACAACCCTCGTGAGGTGAGAGGAAGCACTGCATGACTTGACCCGAAGGAGGAAGATATAGGGAAGAACCCAGATACTGATGTCACTGACATGGAGCAACTCTAGCTAAACCACCCTTCCACAGAGAGGGGAGCAAACTTTAGCTCGACCAGAAGGGGAGCGCTGATAGATAGACGGGGGGTAACCAAGCAGGCCCAATAAGCGACAGTACACTGGTGCAGCTAGACAACGGTCTCATGATTTCATCGCGATAGAGAGCGTGGGGCCAATATAACCAGGACCAGATAGAATATAAGAAAATAGTGGGATCCCACAATAACATTATGCGATAGAGCTTACTACGTCTCAGAGCAGAAAATAAAGGGGGGTTTCCCACAGAAACACAAAATCCATCACATCAGGGAACGCAGTGTACCCAGCCCACTCACATGACGGTGTGATATGGTTAACCATAAGGGCAGTGTGACAGTGAGGACCCACGGGCCTGACCGTCTATGGAGAATTGAACTCAGAGAACGTGCATGAAGGTTAAGGAATGACTCAAATCTCGGGAGACCCCTCAGTGTGAGAAATGAGTAATTCACACCTGGCCAAAGAATAGGGAGCATGTCGCGAAGCATGTACTCAGAAGAGTAATAGCCTGTGAGAAGGACTGCAGGTCCTGAGGTTGCAGCGTTATAATGGGGACCTGATGCTGGGAGGCTTCCTTAGAAGCCCAGGCTGCGTGTCCAAGCCCAAGATGAGGGCTATCACCAGCCTGGAACCAGAACCGATGAGTGAAACCATCACTGTAATCGGTCAACAGCAGCAGGTCCTGCGCTAGCAGGAGGGTCAAACCTAAAGTCAGGGAAACCCTAAAAAAAAGGAAACGGTCGAAGAGCGCAACCAGGCTCCACAACATGAATCAGGCTCATGGATATAGGTGGGAGGTGAAGTCCGAAGCCTGGATTCTTGTGGAATGAAGGATTTAAATGCAGCCGAGCACATCTTGGCCACATCTAACCCTAACCCTAAAAACCTCACGACCACTGTCTCGACGGAAGTGCTGAAAAGCTCAGAAGGGGAAACCGGCGCATCAAGAAGAAAGCCCTTCTCTTTCGACCCGATATCCACCAGATTCACCCTCAGATGCCTCTCCGTAACCACCATGGTTCTGCCAATGGCAGTGGCAGCCTGCTTAGCGGCACGGAGAGCAAAATCCGTGGTGCGACGCGACTCAGCCACCTCATCAAGGGATAGACCCTGCCTTTATCCAGGTCTTTCAGCAGATCAGCCTGAAGCACCACCATGGTGTGCAATGAGACCTGACCTGCTTCCGTGCCTTAAGAGAAGATGTCTCCCCCATGGAGAGATAGCAGGTCAGCGTCTCTTCAACAGGTGGCATCTTCTCATAACCAATCTCACGCATCCCCTCGATGTTGGCATAACTAGTATGCTGGAATCTGTGGATGTGGGACGAGAATTTTGTTCTAATGCAGCTATAAGACCTTCTTAAAGATATTTAGAAGGACATGATATAAATCATCTGTCCAATAACTGCAGACAGATCCACACTATAAATTTCCTATATAAACAAAATGAAATTACCGATAGGGAGAAATTTCCCGTCAGGTCCATGTTCTCACAACAACGCAACGAACGGCATGCATTCAGCTATCCGCGGGAGCTAAACATGCTCCGCCCAACCGCAGATTACCTCGGAAATCAAGCAAGAACGGGAACCGCTGCCACGAATGCGTCACTATTCCCGCAAGAGGCGTACACACTCATGCAAACGCTATCTACAAACTCTGGTAAATGGTGAAATATTCACATCCCCTCAGTAGTCCTACGAATGCATCACAATGAGCACAAGCCACCTCCTGTGAAACGAGTGCGTTCAATTCAAGCTTATCCCTCACAAGAAATAAGCAATGAATGCAGAGCGCATACAATTACCTCGAGAGCTGAACGTGCTTGCTCTTCACCACAAACACACACGCGATGCTGTGTGAAATTGCAGGTATCAGAGCAAAGCCTCTGGCGAGAAACATGCACTCCTAGTCGTGCTGGTTTAGCTTAACGCTAACATAAACAAACGGTCAGTGAAGACGAAGAAGAGGATGACGTGTTCTCCCGGCGCCTATTTATACTATAGTCGCACTGGTAGTGACATCATAGGCTGTCACCGGCCAATGCTATTGTCGTTTTTAGATATATGCTTCAGACACTGGTCACACTGAAGATGTTCTCCCATAGCGACCCTAGAGGACGCAGTTCGAAGTTCTCTTGAAAGGGAACAAACAACAAAGCTTTATTTATAAACTAATTCAAATTCAGTATTTCCAGTAAGCAGCAGTTCTGTGAGTGAAAATTCCTTGTTGAGATCAGAGGAGAATGGCCAGACTGCATCAGCTAATAGAAAGGCAGGTTTGATCATGTGGATTGGCACGTTTCGCCACACTTCTAAAAACATTGAAAAGTATGCAGACACAATCTGCAGGGTCATTAGTAAGTGCACAGCGGATGTTGTCCCGGACAAAATGATCAAAATCTACCCCAATCAAAAGCCATGGATGACCAGTAAGGTTTGTGCTGCTCTGAATGCCCATACAGCTGCGTTCAACTCTGGCAATGTGGTAGAGTATAAGGCAAGCTGTTATTCCATCAGAAAGACCATTAATATGGCGAAACGTAAGACAACCAATCAGAACATGACACAATGAACAGAGAAACCAATCCAATCACGACAGTGACCAATCCGGGCCGTGACAGACAGTCTGTGGAGTTGTGAACGGCCTCTGTGGCCGTGACAGGGCAGACCGTTAGTTTGTGAACGGCCTCTGTGGCCGTGACAGGGTAGGCAGTGAGTTCGGAAGCAGACGCCACCACCTCAGGAGGTTCTGCAGCGGATGCCGTCTCCTCTGGAGGTTCTGCAGCGAAATCATGCACAGGAAAGGCCTTTGGAGCAGACTCATGGATAGGAAAGGCCTCAGGAACAGACTCATAGGCAGGAGAGGCCACTGGGGCAGATTCATAGACAGGAGAGGCATCTGAGGCAGATTCATGGACAGAAGAGTCCTCTGAGGCAGACTCGTGGACAGGAGAGGCCTCCGGGGCAGATTCATAGACAGGAGAGGCCTCTGGAGCGGACTCGTGGACAGGAGAGGCCTCAGGAGCAGCCTCGTGGACAGGAGAGGACCAGGACCACTGGAACCGTCACTGTTGTTGAG
Source organism: Sinocyclocheilus anophthalmus (assembly GCA_018155175.1). NCBI lineage: Eukaryota > Metazoa > Chordata > Actinopteri > Cypriniformes > Cyprinidae > Sinocyclocheilus > Sinocyclocheilus anophthalmus. The sequence goes on along the minus strand of JADLZN010005993.1, from coordinate 50,066 downwards.
AGTGTAGGGACCACTGGAATGTCAGCCGCTCTCACTGACATCAGTGGTGGGTCCATCACACTAGCTATCAGTCTTGGCCCAAGCACCGCGTCCGACTCAGGCGTGGCGGCCATCTTGGCCGGGGACTCAGGCGTGGCGGATCTGGCCGGGGACTGAGGCGTGGCGTGAGCAGACTCTGAAATGGCAGCCATGTCGTGACGAGACTCTGGAAGATCAGTTGAGACGTGATGAGACTCTAGAAGGGCGGCCATTTTGTGAAGATACTCTTGTGTGGCGGCCATCTTGCGATGAAGCTCTTCAATGGCGGCCATATTGTGAAGAATCTCCTGAGTGTGACGATGTATGATGTGAGCAGTCTCTGACTTGGCAGACGTGACGTGAAGAGGACTTGGCGTAGCAGACATGACGGGAGCAGGCTCTGGGGTAGCAGACATGACGTGAACAGGCCCTGGGGTAGCAGACATGATGTTATCAGACTCTGGCTTGGCAGACATGATGTGATCAGGCTTTGACTTAGTAGACATGACATGAGTAAACTTCGACTTAACTGGCATGATGTGAGCAGGTCCTGGAGTAGCAGACATGACGTTAGCAGGCTTTGACGTAGTAGACATGACGTTAGCAGGCTTTGGGTTGGCAGGCATGACGTGATCTGGCTCTGGAGTAACTGGCATGACGTGAATAACACCTGACAAGACAGTCGGGACGTGAGTATGCTCTAGTGCAGAGGGTACAGCACAGTTGCGGGGCTCCTCATCCGCAATTCCCACAGTAAGAGGTGACCCAGCCAACAACAGAAAGTCAATATATCGTTCCAGTGACCAACAAATAGTTCCCCCTGGCAAACTTGAACGAAGGGGTTCATCGACACCAAAACGAAAAATGTCTTTAAGGGTCACATCATTAAAATCCACAAAGTGACATACCTCACAAAAATCGGCCCCATACTCCTCTATAGCCCGGCCGCCCTGACGCAGGCAGAGGAGACGTGAAACTGCTTGGTTCATATTGTGGTCGTGTATTCTGTAACGAATCATCTACTGAAGGCGAGCATAAGTGAGAACCCAAGTGCAGTTTATTTACAGTGTGATCCAAACAATAACCCATGACTTGACTTGAACAGACTTGACATGAACAGACTTGACGAGGCATGAACAGACTAGACTCACCGACAGCGGGTTACAACATCAATTTAAAAAAAACACCCCACGATAAGACACAATGGGAACATGATGGCTACTTATAGCAAACAAGGAGGGTCACATGACATGAACAAACCAATGGGAAACAAGACACATGACTAAGACAACCAATCAGAACATGACACATTGAACAGAGGAACCAATGGCATGAATACATGAGGGCAAGGGAAGCATGACACAAACAGGAACATTACAAGTACTCTCTGACAAAGCACTCTGACATAAAACAAACCAAAAAAAGGATGAAACAATGGTACATATCGGATGAAGAATACTGTTCCGCCTTTAATTCTTCAACCATCTCAGGTGACGAGGGAAGTGGACCGACTGAAGCCAGGGAAAGCAGTGGAGCCGGATGGTATTAGCCCCAGACTGCTGAAGACATCACATACCTGTTTAATCTGAGCTTGTACTTGCAGAAGGTCCCTGGACTGTGGAAAACATCTTGTCTGGTCCCTGTTCCCAAGAAGAGACACCCTACTGACCACAATGATTATAGACCTGTAGCACGTACTTCACATATTATGAAGACATTTGAGAGACAGGTCCTCTCTTACATCAATGCTAGCGTGTCTACTTGCATGGATCCTTTACAGTTTGCGTATCAGCCTTCTATTGGTGTAGGTGATGCTCTCATTTACATGTTACAGAGGACCTATGCACATCTGGACACTCCTGATGCATCTGTAAGGTTCACATTCTTTGACTTCTCAAGCACCTTCAATACAATTCAGCCTCAACTGTTGTGCGAACAGATGAGGAGAATGCAGGTGGATTCATCACTGGTCCTGTGGTGTACGGACTATCTATCTAATACTATTCTGAGTAGCACAGGAGCACCACAATAAACAGTTTTGGCCCCTTTTTTGTTTACCATCTACACTGCAGACTTCCAGTATAATACTGATAGCAGTTTCCTCCAGAAATTCTCTAACGATACAGTAGTTGTCGGCTTAATTAAGGGAGATGAGGAGGAGGAGTTCAGAAGAACTATTAAGGACTTTGTAGACTGGAGTGACCACAACCATTTCCATCTTAATATCTTAAAAACCAAGGAGATGGTTGTAGATTTTAGGAGGAAGAGGACAGAATCAATTTCGATCACCATCAGGGGCATCGAGGTGGAGATGGTCTCCAGCCACAGATACCTTAGTGTGCAGCTTGACAACAAGCTAGACTGGAAGAGACATATGGAGATGGTGTATAGGAAGGGTCAAAGCCGACTTTATTTCTTGAGGCTGAGGTAATTTAACATCAGCCGTCCCTTATTGTGCAGCGTCTATCAGACAGTGGTGGCTAGTGCTCTGTCCTTTGCTGTGGTGTGCTGGGGAGAGGGTGCCCACATGAAACAGAGTCTACAAACCTATCAAGAAGGCTGGCTCTGTTGTCGGTATATATTTTGAAATGGTTCAGCAGGTGACAGAGAATACTCTTTAAGCTGAGATTGATAATGAACAATCCCTTACATCCACTCCATGCTCTGGAGGTGATCAATAGCAGCACCTTCAGTCACAGACTGATTGCACCAGTCTGAGCACAACAGAAAGTCCTTTCTATCAGTGGCTTAATGTGTTGTGATAATAATATGAATTACTGGTACTGTATACATAGTAAAGACCTAGTCCGGTCTAGTTTTGTACTTATATTATTTGCAGTCTGGAAATGTCTTGTTTGTTATGTGTGGTGCTGTGTTTTGTGTGTTGAAGCTGCCGTGGAAATGTAATTTATTGTAAAGGATCAATAAATTATCTGCTAAAGTAGCAAAGACAAAAGAAATTAGTTTAGACTTGAGAAAAATAATTGTTCAAGGTAGTTCACCCAAAAAAATAATATATTCCCATAAATTACGCACTCTACAAGTCATCCTGGTGTATATGCTGTCTTCTTTCAGACGAATCCGCGGAGTTATATAAAAAAAATGTCTTTCAAGCTGTTTAATGCCACTCAGCAGGTGTTGCATGCTTCAGTCCAAACCAAGTTAAATAAACAGCGCCCATCCATAAAAAAAGTATGTAGCGAATCGATTGTAGCGAATCGATGCGTTTTTGTAAGAAAAATATCCATATTCAAAACGTAAAAATCACTTTAATGTAGCTTGCGCTCACTGTTGTACATGGAAGCAGTTCTGGGCTGATGACGTATGAGTTCAGCATTGCGCATGCGCCACTCAGAAGTGACACACGCGAAAACGCAGCGGAGAGATCAAAACAAAAAAACGGTTACTAATTAGAAGTACAAAACGAGAATTTGTAAAGAAGAATGTCAGAGAATTTCGATATAAGCCAAGAGGAGACTGGTTTTCCTTTGCTAAAGTAAGGAAACTTTGCTTCTTTTGCTCCTCTTAACAAACGTTGGTTTTCACGAGACACACCAGCGCATGAGCAATGCCGACCTCATACGTCATCTGCCCGGAACTGCTTCCCTTTACAACAGTGAGCGCAAGCTACATTAAAGTGATTACGTTTTGAATATGGATATTTTTCTTACAAAAACGCATCAATTCGCTACAGAAGACCTTTGTGTTTTTTGGACTGAAGCACTGCAACACCCGCTGAGTGCCATGAAACAGCTTGAAAGATCAAAGACCATTTTTAATATAACTCCGACTGGATACGTCTGAAAGAAGAAAGTCATGGGTAAGTAATTTATGGGCAAATGTTAATTTTTGGGTGAACTACCCCTTTAATGCTCACAAAGGAGGAGAAGGATATACATATTTATCATGTCTCAACGAAGACGGTCACTAGAGCCCTGCACAAGAATGGACTGCAAGGTTGCTGACCAAGAAAAATTCCTCCTCTGAAGAAGAGACACATCCAAGCTAGACTGAAGTTCGCCTAGGAGAACCTTGAGAAAAATGTTGCATACTGGAAACATGTCCTTTGGTCAAATGAGACAAAACTAGAGCTCTTTGGCCATAGAGATGTTGCCTATGTTTGGAGAAAGAAGAAAGAGGCACTCAACTTAAAGAACACTGTTCTCACAGTGAAACATGTCAGTAGGAGTAAAATGCTTTGTGGATGTTTCAGTGCTTTTGGAACTGGGAATCTCGTTAGGGTCGAAGGAACAATGAAAAAGCAAGACTACGACAAGATTTTGAAAGACAACCTCGGGCAATCAGAAACAAATTGGACTCTGAGCTTCCTTGTCTAACCAGTACCAGGTGCTCACACTTAACACTGGCGCTCCGCAGGGATGTGTGTTGAGTCCTCTCTTGTACTCCCTTACACCAGGGGTGCCCAACCCTGCTCCTGTCGATCGACTGTCCTGCAAAGTTTAGCTCCAACTCTAATCAAAGACACCTGCCTTTAATTTTTAAGTGATCCTGAAGACCCTAATTAGTTGCATCAGGTGTGTTTGATTAGGGTTGGAGCTGAACTTTGCAGGACAGTCGATCACCAGGAGCAGGGTTGGGCACTCCTGCTCTACACATATGATAGTTTGGCTACCAATAGAACCAATATTACTGGGAAATTTGCTGATGACACAACAGTGGTTGGTCTTATCACTCATCACAACAACATTGCATATCGTGAGGAAGTACAACGGTGCCAGGAAAACCATCTCTCTCTCAACGTTGCAAAGACTAATGAGCTGATAGATTTTAGAAGTCAGAAAGTAGTAAATGCCCCCATCAATATCAATGGCGACATAGTGGAGAGGGTCAGCTCTTTCAAGTTCCTTTGCATACACATTACGGAAGAACCAAACATGAACCTCACACATACAGAACAATGTGAGGAAGGCACAGCAGCGCCTTTTCTTGCTCAGACGATTGAGGAGGTTAGGAATGAGCTCACCTATCCTCAGGACTTTTTATAGCTGCGCTCTTGAAAGCATCCTAACTGAACGTATCACAGCTTGGTTTGGGAACTGCACTGCCCTCAATCGTAAAGCCTTGCAGAGCGTAGTGAGACCGGCCGAATACATCATATCCCTTCAAGATAATTACATAGAGCTTTGATGACAGTCTTTGCTCAGGCACTTTACTTTTTTTTGTGACAAGATCAGTCCGTCCGCTGGTTTGTCCAGTTATGCCGTCCCATCATGCAAAACCACATGACTTTTTTTTTACGTTCTATTCAGTAAAAGTATTTCCATTGTAGTTTGTGCATGTTTTCTTATCAAATAAAATATTTTTAATCTGACTTAAGTTTGTGTGCCCATATAATCTTAGCATTAGTGGTAAACAGATTTGGCTTGATGTCTGCAATGGAGGGCTCAGGGAGACTATTCTACTCAAGCTCTGATAGCCCCCCAAAACATACGTGCCAAATCGGACAGCGAGCGAAAGTTACTAAATTAAAGGGAAATGTCCTCTTAAGGAATCCAAGATTATTCGAACATTCGGAAGCCCCCAAAATGATGGCACTATGGCGGTAGTATCAAATGAAGCGGGCACTGCAGTGGCAGCGTCAAATTAATCAGGCAATGGTTGAACTGAATTTCAAGGGGCAGCTATTTAACTTAAAGAGAGGAGAGTGTTAGATGGGCTTGCGGGTGGGTAAGGATGTAGAATGACATCTGCCGTGAGACCAGTGCGAGAAGTCATTGCTGCGGAGGTGAAAAACATACTTTTAGATGCCAACTTCATCTAAAAAGAGACAATTTGAATTCCACTATAAGTCAGCTGTACCAAGACAGTAATGACTATTCAGCTCAATTCTGATCAGTAAAAATTAAACTGCATGCAATGACAGAGCAAAGCTCGATCAAGTTTAGTTTAGCTATGGGCAGCTCTACTGAAGACAGTAATAGAAAGTAAATGCAAATTCCATCTAAGAAATTTGTAGGGGGAATTCACTGCCCCGATGGAGTTGTCCCGATGGAAGAAAAGCTAGGAGGCCCATTCTTTCAACGATTGAGCGGAGGGAGAAATCTCTGCTGCAGCATTTAAGTAACACGATTTTATAATAAAAGCTGCTGTAGAACAGAGTAATGAAGTAATGTAATGCAGAAATGTAACAGATGAAATATTAAGTACTGATAATACAGGCCATTTAAGGTATCTTTCTTCACATGCTAAAGTTTGTAGTATTGCAGTGAGTGACTGATGTTTAGTTAGCCTGAACCAAGAGGACTATCTTCAGAAACATGCGAAAGAAGATGGTTTACGCATGGCCCACTGAAAATATCCGTAATCAAACGTAATAAACACTTTTCTCTCACTTCTGTTATCTGTCATACGCGGAAGGCATTCCAGGGGAATGCCTTGCGATCATGTTCTTCTGGGTTTGAAGGGTGATGAATTCCAAAGATGTTCTGACTCGATGGTGATTGGGAGTTTCTTCCCAGTGGAAAGTGAAAAAAAGAGCTAAGAGAGACATCAGCCGAGATCCTAGGATCTTTGGTGAATGTAAAGACAAGGCCGAAGCCTGGTGCAGACTTAAGAGTTGCAGAAGCGTTCTAGCTCACATCCTCATCTTCTCAGAAACTAACAAAACCACAGACTGAAAGGCTATATGTTGGAGCCCACCAGGCACGCCCGCACCGGCTCAGGCTCTCCACACGGGCAGCAATCAGAAGATTTAGCAGAAGAAGGAGACCTGGGCGGAACTGTGCGTGAGCCTTTTAAGGTCTGAAAAGATTCACACTTCTCAGGATGGGCTTGTCCAATGAGAAAGGCTGAAATTCCAAGTGGGAGGTTGGAAATACTGGGGAGTTTTATGACTCTTTGTCTGTAACCATGGTATTTTGCATATGTAATTCGCATGGGTGTTGATGCACAAACTACTAAAAATTCTTAGAACACTAATATGTTGCATAGGTACCAACATATAATACACTCTCGTTTAGATCATCAGAAGACAAATTCATAGATACTAAACATGGTATATGTAAGGTTACATGAACGAGTGGTTCTATCATAAGCATGCATAAAACAGTATACAATACAAAAGACCATATACAAGAAGATAGTAATCATACACAATGACCTGGGGATATGCATGATAGGAAGGTCATAGAAAAATGTGTCTATGAATTAATGAAAGAAGTCGTTTCCTATAGCAGTATGTGTCTGTTTTAGAGAGTAGTGGGGAAGATTCTCTCTACATACTTTTAGGTCGTAAAAGTATCTGATCTGGCTGAGGGGTCCTGGTTGCCATGGTAACCAGGGGCCTGGGGTCGTTCGCAGACATCCTGGCACCCAGTATGTTTATTGGGTGAAGGGTCTGTGACTATTTATTTAACTAATGAATAATTGATTTGTTAAATCAAATGAAAAATGGTGTGTCTGATTGGTCCAAATGCTACAATAGGAACACCGCTTAGGCATCAGATCATTCAAAAATGCTTCGGGATATAAAGGGGAATTGCTCGGAGCAGCTACTGGGCGCGGAAGGAGCGACGGATAAGCATTTGGTGAGCAATTTCTATTTGTGTTTGTGGGAAATAGATGTTTGGGGTGTGCAAGTGTGCCTGAAACAGTTGACCGTCCACATTCCTATGTTAAGAATGGTAACGTTAGATTTCCAGATGAAAGTGGTTTAGCTGGCATATGAGTAACGTTTGGAGCTGAAACGGCTGGGTGTGCGGGCGCCTACCCGGGCGGGAGAAGCGTGTTCGATGAAGGCGGCTGGGCAGATCTGCAGAAGTCTGTTGACGGGCTCGATTTCCCTTGTTATAAACTGATAGAGGAACCGGATTAAGAGTGTCTTTGCAGAGCATTGTTTGTTGGATGTGAAGTGCTGGAGTTCGTCAGGCTCGGACACTGTTCAGGGACAGGGTGGGGACAAACGCCGAAAGAACTAACAGCGGAAGTGTTAAAAGGCTGTTTCTATACTCTGATATTAATTGGAAGATTAGATGGGCTTACTCCTCCCAAAATTACGTTAATAACTTCACTTAATAAAGTGGTTAGGGTTAAGATTTTTGCAATTTTGTCAAACTAAAAGCGTTTAAAAAAAAAAACTTCCTGGTTTTAAAGCATAGAGCAATTGTTTTCAGACTTTTATTTATATGGACAAAATCGCCACAAATATTTTTTTTCACTCAAAAGCTGGTGCATGAGCTCAGATCAATGAGGCTTATGATCAGTCAGTTTAAAAAATAAATACAAAACCAGTCCTAATTAAAGGGGTCATATGATGCGATTTCAATTTTTCCTTTCTCTGTGGAGTGTTACAAGCTATTGGTGCATAAAAAAGATCTGTAAAGCTGCAAAGACTAAAGACTCAAATCGAAAGATATTCTTTATGAAAGTTAAGAGTCAACCACGCCTACATAAAATGTCTCGTTCTAACACGCCCCCACATGGCTACATCACTATGTGGGAAGATTTGCATAACACTGCCCAAATATTTATTTAAAGAAAGAAGGCGTAACTTTTATTCTCGCTGTAGTATTGTTGCCGCCACTGTCATGTTGTGGAGACGCTGTGTGTTTCGGTGTGAAAGCGAAACTACTTTGTTTGTTCCTCAAAAAATGGACACGACTAGAAATCAGTGGTTAAGTTGTATTTACAGCTCTGTTCCAGAACACTTCAACCCAAATATTCAGATGTGTGCAGCGCATTTTATGGAGGACTGTTTCCTGATCCTGATAGAGTAGACTACAATGTCGGCTGTTCAAACTCACAGACTGTAAGTACGTTTTTTATATTTAAAGTGTTACAGTCGGCTCTTAGGCTGCAACAAAGAGGAGTCCAGATGCAGCAATGCTTAACAAAAACATTTATTTTAACACAACAAAACTAACATAACTGTAACATAAACGAAGGAACGAGTCGGAGCCGGGCAGGACACTCAGCACCACACAAACTATCAAGCTCCGTGCCGGAGGCGATCTCCTCACCACGCGAGGCACATTTAATTCTGCGTCCAAACAAGTGTCAGGTGTACGAGCCACACCCCCTCCAAGCGGCACCTAAAACACACACGCGCGCACGCACAGCCTAAGCTGGAACGTCACACGATTCAAATGCAAGTTTTGGGCAGTGTAGAGTAGGGCTTTTTGTTTGTAATTTCTCCGATCACAAATGCAGACCTGGTTTTATGTTTACGTGGCGCGATGCAACGCAACGCGTAAAAGACAGTATAGGTCATTATAATCAGTAATTATTGCAACAATTCTGGATGCAACAAATGCCTCGTTTATTGGTTTTAATGTTTATGTCTCGTCGCTCCGGCCGGACACGGCATCACAGTATGGTGAGGGGCGTAACATTTCCGTCACACGCTTGAGGTATTCGGCCAATCACAACGCACTGGATAGCTGGCCAATCACAGCACACCTCGCTTTTTCAGACCGATGAGCTTTGTAAAAATTGACGTGTTTCAGAAAGGTGGGGCATATAGGAGAAATAATAATGTACAGTATGTTGAAAATAATGTGTTTTTTTTAACCTTAAACCGCATAAACATTTCATTCATTACACCAAATACACAAAATAAATGTTCTTTTTAGCAACATCCTAGTACTTCATATGATTGCATGACCAGGAACTCGAAGGTGTAAGGTATTTGAACACCCACAATCTATTATACCGTATGTCATTTACTTGTATTTGAAAGTATATGTTGCGTCTTTACATCAGTCCTTGACATCCTGGTTCGACTATCGATACTCTCCCCTTTCCCAAGAACGCGCACTAATCTTAGACAACTTAATCCAGTTATTTTAATCAAATCCACAAATTCATTTGAAGAAATAAATTAGCCAGAGATCAGTTATCACAATTAGAAGATAGAGCCCTGCATGGCCCTCAAATTTAGGCCACCCGGCCCTTGTCCGACAGCTCATCAGAATTCTTGACCCGAGTCCAGTCACCCCCGCCACCCCCCCGCTCACTACTGTTTCAGCTATTAAAATAGTCAAGTTTTGTATGTCATGTCAACGTGATTATATTTCGTTTAGTTTTTTTTATTAAGTTAATTTAGAAATATGTTTGGAACATTTCATGTTTGTTAAATTCATGTTTTTTTTTTTTTAAAGGAACGACCAAGCGGCAGCGGCAGACATTGAGTTGAGCATTATGTTTGATCAATTTAGACTTCTCAAATCATCACGACTTGCCTAAAATAAAATCTATAGATATGAAACAGTTCAAGCATATCACAATGTTAGTTTAAATGTTTAACCTATATAAATGTGTGCAATTAGACACATATCTAATCGTTTGTGCGGAGAGCTAAAGCGCGCTTTACAGGACATGGATGTGACGGCGCGATCACTTGTATTGGAAACATCTTAAAATACGCCGTCATTTTTGCTCATAAGGTAAGAGTAATACATCACTCGGAACTGTAAAGGTCTACTTTTATTTGTGTACACTCAAAACATCAACAAAACATTGTGCTTTTGTAAAATACTATGTCTCCAGCTACTCTTTCTGCAATTTCGGCCAGGAGTGCTTCACAATGATGAACCGAAACTCAGCAAATACTTGCCTCACAGACTTGCTAAATATATCTATAGAAAGCTTTAAATTACTACTTTAAAACGAAATAAAACAAATCAAAAACAAAAAAACTTTCATTATAATCATAAGACCCACATCTCTAAAGGTGCTTCTAATGAGATTGCGAGTCATTGCGTGCGTTTTTTGCTGTCATGTGCAAGGATATGTTTGCAGATTCTGCACTGCACATGACCAATTGGCTCACTGTTTGCTGTGGTAATCAAATCAAGACTCTTCCAAAATACAGCTTTTCCCGAAGCATTGGGAACTTTTAACTCCCCACGCTCCAACTTCTCCCTGATTCTCTGCATGGTCAACTGTCACCTGTATGCTGTGCGTGCGTATATGCGTTGCGTATTGAGGAAATGTATAATATAATCAATATAACAATACTTCATAGAGCCTTTGTGTGCTCTGCACATATATGGGTACAATAAAAGGAGAGAAGCTAAATGAGCCCGAGTCCGACCTGAGCCCGATCTGTAAAAAAAAAAAAATGGCCCGAGTCCGGCCCGAGTGGACTCAGCGTGTCGGGCCCCGTCGGGCTTGCAGACCTCTGGCATCGGTCTAATCATCTAAAATGTTTTAAGTGAGGTAGGAACAAAGGATCCCAGGCTTTCATAAAACTTGATGTGACTGCAGCATAAAATGTTTATTTACAAATAAATGATATTTACTGAAATATTTTGTGCACTCACCTCTTTCTGTGGCTTCTGTAGTGAAATCCTCACATTTGTTACAATTCAAGTAACATCCATCATTCTCCTGAACAATTTCCTTAACTGTCGCTATAAGGTCAGCAGGAGTGCTGTTTCTCTCCAATCTGTTGTGTCTGTTAGAACACTTTTTAATGATTTCCTTTATGACATCATTGACTTCAGTCGGCTCAGCGCGTTCTGGCTCTTGTGTCGTGAGCACCAGGGTGTGTTGAAACACGCTGTCAGAGAAACAGCTGAGCAGTATCTCGATGCACACTTTCGGGGGGGGGGGGGGGGGGGTCTTCTCTTGAACACTCCTCAGTTTGAGGACCAGAATGATCACGTGAGGTCCTGGAGCAGACAGAGACAAACACTCCTTCACTGCCTCTGTGATGTGACGTAGTGAGAGATCTGGGTTGAGCAGGAGAGGAGTGTTGATGACAGTCACATGTTTTCCTCGGACTCTGTCACTGTACGGCGCTACATCATCTGAAGGAGATTCACTGTCAAACGCAGCTCTTCCTAAGATGAAGTTTCCCACTTGGCTGTTCTCTGACACACTCTTACCAAGAAGAACAATCCTCAAATCACTCACTGAAACACACAACACACATGATGTTACAGTATGTCACAATGTAATGGGTGCCTGTAAAATAATCAGCACCCTGAAGTGACCCTTTAGGTGGCTCAAATATCCTGTATAGTGTCTCTGCGTATCAATTAAGACTAGACTCACTCTCAGGAGGCATTCTGGTTTTGTTGTCTCCTCTCCTGGCAGGAGGAATATGGGCAACAGCTGCTGAAAAAATTAAAATGTAAATTATATTTGATTCCTATGTACATTAATCCCACACCTCGCATAGTAAAAAATAAAAAAGGATAAAAAACCAAATACAAGAAAACAAACAACAAAGCTTAATTTATAAACTAATTCAAATGATAAATTACTGAACACAACATTATTGAACATAACAAAACTGTAATTTGTATTATTAGTAAATGTTTGATTTTGGTCATTCTCTGTATGTTTATTCTAAAGATTAATCATATCAAATCACCATTATTTTTTTCGGCCACTTTATTAGGTACACTTGTTGAACTGCTCGTTAATGCTAATATCTAATCAGCCAATCACATGAAGCAACTCAGAGCATTTATGCATGAAGACATGGCCAAGATGTTTTGCTGAAGTTCAGAATGTGGAAGAAAGCTGATATAAGTGGCTTTGAATGTGGCATAGTGGCTGGTGACAGATGGGCAGGTCTGAGTATTTCAGAAACTGTTGATCTGCTGGGAATTTTTTGCACAATCATCTCTAGGGTTTACGGAGAATGGTCCAAAAAAGAGAGAATATCCAGTAAGCAGCAGTTCTGTAAGTGAAAATGCCTTGTTGAGATCAGAGGAGAATGGCCAGACTGCAATCTACCCCAATCAGAAGCCATGAATAAACAATAAGGTTTGTGCTGCTCTGAATGCCCGTACAGCTGTGTTCAACTCTGGCAACGTGGTACAGCAGGGGTGCTTAACCCTGTTCCTGGAGATCTACCTTCCTGCAGAGTTCAGTTCCAACCCTGATCAAACATACCTGTCTGTAATTATCAAGTGCTCCTTCAGATCCTAATTAGTTGGTTCAGCTGTTTGATCAGGTTTGGAGCTGGTAGATCTCCAGGAACAGGGTTGGGCACCCCTGTGGTAGAGTATAAGGCAAGCGTTATAACTTGCAATAGCAATAAATTGCGCCATTTGCATGGCTTCCTCGGTTCGTAGCTTCCTTGGGTCAGGCAGCAAATCAGATATAAGAAGACTGCAATGGACCGTTGGGACAGCTAAATGATAAGTGGTGTGCACCTGCCCAATCTTCAGGAATTGTACAAATCCAGAGTGGAGAAACGTTAAAAGGTAACATCACAGAACCCTCTCCCCCTGGCCACAACCCTCAGGCAGACGTTGCAGAACTCTGTGCACTAAAACATTTAGGCATAGATCTCCAGCTTAAACCGCTATCATCACAAAAATGACCACCTGTCTTCTGTAATTTGTTTCTTAACTAATTATTGCCTCAAGTTTTATGTAAATACATTTTATTTATACGCTTATATACGAGTAAATAACACAAATCTGTACATAATCTTCTGTTCCAGACGTCCTTTATTATTATTAGTATTATAGGAGCCAAGCACCAAAGAAGCTTAGGCACCTATTGTAATCATTGGTGGTGTTCTTCCGCTCTGAAAGTCTAAGGCAGCCGGTAGAACTGCTTGCAGGAAGTTTTACATTTGCACCGGATAGATGACGGCAGCGATATTGACCCATAGGAAATTGGAGTCTCTAACTCAAACCGTCTAGCTCTACCACTTGTCCAAATTTGCACTCATGTTTGTGCTAATAACTTTTGAACTGTAAAGTTTAGATGTCTAAAACTTTTTTTTTCTCCTCTCTCTGAATCCTTGGCTCATGCCGAGTCAAATGGACCGCAAAATGTAAAATTCTATAGGTAAAGATTTTTTTTTGCACATTGTTTTTTGTTAATAGTTTGAAAAACTACTAGAAGGTTTGCCTAAAAGTTTGTTTTCACTAAAATTGGCTCAGATCATCTTCTAACCATGCTGGCAAAAAGTTATGGAATTCAAATTGATTAGTCAAACCGTTCTTGAATAATCTGCAAACAAGTTTGATGAAAAGCATGCAAAAATGAATGCGAGGCTATTGTCACAGTGTCTGGTTGTGGTGCCCTTGACTGGCCACTTGAGGGTGCTCTCCTGTTTGTGTTATGTTGTGAACTCCATTTCCCATAGTCCCTTGCCTGTCGTTTCTGTTCTGATCATGATCACCTGTTAGTCATTTACTCATCATCCCATCACTACATATACCATGCTCACTCTGTCTGTCTTTGCTGCAGTATTATTCTATTCTGATGTTTGTGTTTGATGTTGTTAAGGTTACATCGTGTTATCTGTTCCCTGTGTTTTGGATTACCTTTTGCCACGTTTTTCCTCTGTTCTGTTTATTTGATACTTTAATAAACTGCACTTGGATCTATCTTTGTTTTCTCCTGGCATTCCGTGACAGAATATAGCAGCCACTACAAGATCCAGCAGTTTGTTTTTCTTTTTTCCTTTTTTGAATCATGGACCTTCGGATCGTCCCTCCTGCCACAGGGAAGGAGCGAGTGGCTCGACACCGGGCTCTGATGGCTCTGAGGCAGCAGGGAATGGAGGTTGGTGGTTTGGCCCAGACCTTTTGGACGTTGGCGGTGGGGCTGAATTATAATGAGGCTGCACTTAAGGACCTCCTTAACATCTGTCTGGATAATCCTTTGCCCCAGTGGGAGGTGGAAGGACTCGAGATCCTTGACTTCTGGGGCTTCGTCAAATATCTCCAGGGTCGAAGTCAGTTGGCAATACCAGGCCAATCAGAACCCTTCCGCAGGGACTTTCCCCACCACCTCTATCCTTCAGACTCCCACTAAGCGGCGGAGGGTGAGAAGGAGGACAGTAAAGCCCGCTCCAGTCCGGGAGCTCACAAGATCTGTTTCAGGGCCCGCTCCAGTCCGGGAGCTCACAAGATCCGTTTCAGGGACCGCTCCAGTTCAGGAGTCTCAGAGCTCATTAAGGAAGTCCGCTCCAGTCCGGGAGCTAACGGGGACCGTTGCGGAGCAATCGGCTTGTCCTGTTGCAGCTGTTGAGGCTGGTACTAAACTCTCTCTGCTCTTGTTTCCTGAGTTGCTGAGAGGGTTTTCTGTCCCACCAGTGTTGCCTGGCAGGGTTCCGGCTCCGCTTTGGTTGCCCACCTGGGTTCTGGTTTGGCAGGAGCCTCACTGGCTCACTCCTCCGGCTCCGTCCTGGCTATCTGCTGGGGTTCCTGTATGGTTGGGGCCCTGCTGGTTTGTCCTGCCGGCCCTGCCTTGGCCTTCCACCCTACCAGTTCTGCTTTCATACTCTGGTCTATCTCTGTCCCCTGAGCCCCTTCCTTTGCATGGTCCTGGCCTGCCGTCCCTCCCCCTGGTCCGCCTCAGTTCCACCTCCCTCCTGAACTTTTGTTTTCTGGTGGAGCATCTGGTATCCGCTCCATAGAGGGGGGGTAATGTCACAGTGTCTGGTTGTGGTGCCCTGGATTGGCCACTTGAGGGCGCTCTCCCGTTTCTGTGTTACATGTGTTGAACTCCATTTCCCATAGTCCCTTGCCTATAGTTTCTGTTCTGATCATGATCACCTGTTAGTCATTTACTCATCATCCCATCACTACATATACCATGCTCACTCTGTCTGTCTTTGCTGCAGTATTATTTGATTCTGATGTTTGATGTTGTTAAGGTTACATCTTGTTATCTGTTCCCTGTGTTTTGGATTACCTTTTGCCACGGTTCTGTTTATTTTATACTTTAATAAACTGCACTTGGATCTATCCTTGTTTTCTCCTGGCATTTCGTGACAGATATGTCCACAACGCTTTAGCATATTCTGACCAAACTTGGTGTGTGTTATAACCTGGTGTGTTATAACATGACCTGAAGCTACCTGCATAGATTTGGTTCGGCACGACCTAGTGGTCAGGACATATGAAAAAAGGCAATTTTTGCTTAACTTTTTGAAAAAACTGGTCTCTTTAGATTTGGTGACGCATGGTGAGTCGAACCATACCCAATTTTCCCATGTCAGCCATTTTGGCCGTTGGTCATTTTGAATTTTGTCATAAAATGCTATATTTTATGAAAACATCGGTGTATCGTTACGAAACTCTGTATGTGTCTTTGGCACAATGCTGTGATGGTACTCAAAGTTTTGGGACAGCACCACCTTGTGGTCAAAAGTTATAATTAAATTTCCAAAAATGTGAATAACTTTTGCTTAAATTAGCCTTGTAATGAGACTGGTCTTGATAGATTCCTTGGATCATGGCCGAGAACATCGATATCAATTATGCCATAATTGGCTGAACTTCCCGAATTCCTGTCCACCATTTTGATTTGATTATAAACCTACTTTTTCAAACTCCTCCTAGACCGTTGGTCTTATTTTCACTAAATTTGACTCTGATCATCTTCAGACCATGCTGGCAAAAAGTTATGGATTTCGTTTCTATATACGAAACGGTTTGTAAATTGGGGTTTAAGGTGCAGGGGTTGCCCAACGACCCTTTTCCGTTGGAGATATACCTTCCTGCAGAGTTTAGCTCCACCCTGAGCAAACACAACTAAACCAACTCATTAGGATCTGAAGGAGACGGTGATACGTTAACAGACCGTATAGTTTGATCAGGGTTGGAGCTGAACCCTGCGGGAAGGTAGATCTCTAGGAACAGGGTTGGGCACCCCTGGTTTAATGCATCAACAAATTTGCTGGAATTAAGACAAACTGTGTCTGAGGCTACATCGCTCCAAAATCTTTGGGACATAAAAAGTTTGGTGTTAATGTCATTGTCACCTCACACTGACCAGGCCACATCAATTTGGAAAACGCCACCTATTGGTCAATAGTGATTAACCGTTCATATGCTCTGGGTGTGTGTTCACTTTGGATGGGATAAATGCAGAGCACTAATTCCGAGTATGGGTAACCAACCATACTTGGCCACATGTCACAATCTCGTTTATTTTACCTTATATGAAGCCATTAACCATTATAATTAAATTTCAAGGGAAGGCTAATTAGCTTTGATTTAAAATTAGCCTATTGTTTGGCGGGTGAAACTGGTCTCAAAGTAATTGGTCATGCCAAGAAATCATATCGCTATATTGCCAACGCATCCAAAGCGTGTACTATCCACCATTTTGATTTATGTTGAAAACCTGCTTATTCTAACCCCTCCTAGACAGTTTATCTGATTTTCACCAAATTCGAGTCAGATCATATTCAGACTACGCTGACAAAATGGATTTCATGCCGATAAACAAAAACATGGGTTTGTTGTATAGTGCCGCCAACAATTTGTGCTCTTAAATGTCACTGCCGCGCCTCAGTTCAAGCAGCATGTGAACCAATCATCTCTTCCTCTTTACTACTAGTTACAGCACAAAATAAACATGAAAACCAATCATCTTCCTATTTACTACTAGTTACAGCAGCAGCAAATGTATATGAATGAACATCAGATGGAATGTTGAAAGAGAGAACAACTTACTGAAATTAATCCTGTCTCATGAAATTGATCAATCAGTGTCAAGTCTTACTGTGTATATCTCACCTCTGCTCTCTCTGCTGGACATGATGATATTTGGTTTCTCATCCATCTCTTTCTTTAATCGTCAGTGGATACTCTCTGACTCCTGAGATCTGTTCCTTTTTCCTTTGAGAGATTCAATTGATTTTTGTTTAGTAACAGCTATCTTTTTTTCACATGATGAGAAATTGTCATTTTAAAATGCATAAATACACTGGTGTTATTTTGACATAAAAAGTGGTGCACAGCTAAATTCACACTACAGAGAATAAAGATAATGTTGATAAGTGATTGAAGTTGGATGAACTGAACCTTAGTGAGGAAAACATGCTGTTAACAAGCCAAATTAAGTTTTAGTTTAATTTATTTATAAAGCACATTTAAAACAACCAAGGTTGACCAAAGTGCTGTACAAAATTGCGTGAGTCCATCACCCAAATAAAAATAGACATTAACAAGACATTGAAAGCACAAGAATATTAATAGGTTTTCAAAAGACTTTTAAACTCTGCTCTAATAGATAATGCTACATTGTTCCATAACTTGGGTCCAGCTACTTTAAAAGCTCTATCACTCCTACATTGCAGTCTAGATCTGGGTACTCATAGGAGGTGACTAGTCTGTGATCTGAGAGATCTGACAGGGTTGTATTCGATAATCAACTCTAAGAGGAATTGAGGAGCAAGACTGTTTAACGTTTTGTATAAAAACAAACAAAATTTTGAATTCAATGTGATAATAAATAGGTAGCCAGTCCAGAGAACTTAAAATAAGCATGATGTGGTCCAGTTTGTGACTGCCTGTGAATAGACAGGCAGCTGCATTTTGAACCAACTATCCCGTAATACAGCGCATTGCAAAAATCAAGCTGTGATATAAAAGCATGAATTACAATCTCAAAACTCTTTCCACTTAGAAAAAGTTTAACTTTGGCTAATCTTCTAAGGTGATAAATCTGGAACTGACAACATAATTGATTTGTTTGTTCTCTGGAACTGACAACATAATTGATTTGTTTGTTCAGCTTTAGGCCACTGTCCAGAATAAAACCCAGATCCTTGACAGCAAAAGAGCGATATGGAGTGAAAGACCCCAAGTCAACAGCACTCAAATCCGTTTTCTTGGTAGGCTCAAACAGAACAGTTTGTGTTTTGTCATCATTCAGATGTAGAAAATTATTGGTTAACCATGTTTTCAATTCTTGGAGACAGGCTATTAACTGATTTATGGCAGACCTGTTGTTGCGCCTAAATGGTATCATCACCATAGCAATTATACGACACACCATATCTTCTAAATATTTACATTTAGGCCATGTCCACACGTACACGGGTATTTTTATAAACAGAGTTTTTCCTTCTTCCGTTTTAAAAAAAATCTCCGTCCACATGAAAAACGCAAAAGCATGCTATGAAGCACTGTCAAGAGCATGCCAAACCAACAGGTGGCGATATAATCTCAACTGTAAAGCCATATTGGCCAATCAGAAGCCTGAAAAAGTCTCCAGTAGGCGGAGATAACAGCGCAGGCGCCGACGTCACAAGCAAGAACTCTGGTTTTGCTGTCTACAGGATAACACTGCAACCGGAGATTTTGAAAAACTTCACCCTGGCAGGCATTTTCAAAAATGCCTTTGGTTTCAGTGACCTGGTGCTGCGATTGCGTGTGGACGAACGGCCAAACCGCATAGAAAAAGCTGCGGTTTTGAAAATACCCACGTTCGTGTGGACAGGGCCTCAGTGATTCTGGCATATGCTTTTTATCCAAAGCGGCTTACAAATGAGGACAATAGAAGCAATCAAAACTAACAAAAGAGCAACAATATGTAAGTGTAAATGACAAGTCTCGGTTAGCCTAAGCAAGTGTTTTTTTTGTAAATACACACACAGACAAAGAATAACAAGTAAATAGAATAGAAAAAATAGAAAGCTAGTATTTGTTTTTTTTTTTAATAAAAAAAGAAGATAAATGTAGATGAAGTAGAATTAAAATAGAATAGAGAGTGTTAGAGTTAGAGGGTCAAATAAAGGTGGAACAGATGTTTTTAGTAGTTTCTTGAAGATGGCTAAGGACTCAGCTGCTCAGATTGAGTTGGGCAGGTCATTCCACCAGGAGGGAACAGTTAATGAAAAAGTCGGTGAAAGTGATTTTGTGCCTCTTTGAAATGAACAATAAAGTGACGTTCACTTGCAGAACGCAAGCTTCTAGAGGAACATAACTCTGAAGTAATAAATTAAAGTAAATTAATGAAAACTACACCGAGTGCAATCATGGTTTCAGACCCATACACAGTTTATCACCTTGTACGTATTTTAACCCATAATCCCCTTTTCTTAACCTGACTGTTCTCCGGCCCTTTCCTGAGGAATTTTTGTTTTTACAATAGGCATGAAAACATCCATAAAGATGTAGATGAAAATCTGTGGCCAAATCCACGAGACAGGGTTAATGAAAACATAGAATTGCAGTGAGGAACACTCCAGTTGCCATTTTACTGTACTGGTAGTTTTTTCTTTTTTTTCATCTAAAGTTTTTGACCTATGTTGTAAGTTGACTATTTCATCAATAATTTTCAGATTTTGTTCAATGATTTCAGTGTCTGATTTTTTTCTCTAGTCTATTACGATGATGCATGAATGTGGAAAACCATAATGAAACCTGCATCACTTGTTTTGTACAAATATATTTAATGATTGTACTAAAACTACACAGTGAAACTATGGGTATCTTGTGTGGGGCAGATCTAAAGTAATGTTCCTATGATATGTCATGGTAAATGAGTTATTTGAACCAATAATTCTGCAAATGCAAAGCTTTTTTAAAGATATCAATGAAACATGCAAAGTGTTGAACATTAGACAGCCTGTTACAAATAATGACATGAAGGTTGACATGAAAAAATGACATGAAGGTTCTGAAATTGGTAACAAAATGATTGTAAAAAACTATATGTGAAGTCCCGTGAGAAAAATTGTATAAGCTCAACCAAATTAGGTGTTCCTTGTTTGTGTTATTAGCATTGCATTTATCTTGTTTTTGGTGGTTTATGTCTAATTTGGGTTATTTGAATGTGATTGTGTTTGGTGCTAATGATAGCCTGTATGTTTCTATTTAGAAGGGCTCTTCCTTATCCTCCTCTACAATATTGATAATCCTAATACCTACTTTTCTGAGACATTCTCCATTGCTTATGCTACACTGCTCCTCAGTTGGATTTCGGTGACTCATGCCAATATCATTGTTGGGTAACTTGAATCAACTGATTCTGGAATATTTGCTTATCTCTAATTTCACAACTCATCATTCTTCATTTTCACCAATAGACAATGAACTCCAAAGATAAAGCAATACTTAATGGACAATGAACAGATACGCTCTTTACTTTAGTTATTTTTTACTCATTCAGAAAACAAAGGAAAACATTCATGCAACTGACTTTATATGCTTACTTGTTGTTTGTCTTTATGAGGGGTTTTTGTATGGCACTTCTTATTTAAACACTTTTTAAAACTATTTCTGTGGTTAGCCTCAATGTGTGGTACAGATGAATATTTACGAATTTATGAATAAGTCAAGTTCACATAACTCTTCGCTCCGCTGCGTCTGTCTGTCATCCTCCATTCAGCATTCAAACTACGTGTCGCGTTCGATTACGACAGTCTAAACGATGAAACTCTCTCCAAGATTATTAAATGTTCCTAATATTATACTTGATCTAATAAAAATAAATGATTTTGCATGAAAGGACTTGAGTTTTGAGCTGTTTCTAAATCATGTTAATTTCTACCGGATATCTGTTAGATCGCAACACTGAAGTAAAGAGCACTATGAATTGTTCTTCACAAGCACAGTAACTGAAATTTAAATCTGTTAAAAGAAAAGACTCAAACTATTATCTCTTCGCTTTGTGCTGTGAACTTCTTCATGCGGAGCGCTGTGCCTACGCGCTGTGATTCAGTGTTGCTTCAAGTGCATCATTCTGCACTGGGGTACGCATAAGCGCTTTGTGGCTTTTTGGCTGTATTGGAGCCTTTTGTATTATATAATACTTTTGCACAATGAAAGATTATTATTATTAGCCTTTCTTGTTCGTCTAATCTATCATATGTTGCAGCATCATTAATGTGCTTATTACATTAAAAGAAAGGTCTTTTAATTTAAATTATATATGAATTATTACTTGTTTTCATTGAATGGTATTTTACCTACATGTTTATTACAAAGAGAAAGTGTGAAACATTTACCAGATTTAGTCCTACACTTAGGGTGCTTTCACACCTATAGATCGATTGCTTTGTTCCGAAACAGGGATCACAATTATTACAATGTTGCTTGAGATCGCGAGTAAAACAAAAGAGAAAGAAAACCTTACAGCTGCATGAGTCTTGACTGTCACGTTAGCCTGATGGGACTAACTCACTTTGTGATTTTAAAACGTAAGACAGTACCCGGATCTGAAGACTACAGTAAGATTTAACTTCCACTGTTAATAAGATTTTGGTAGGCTATATTAGATGGATAGCCTAAATGTCCCAATTCAGATGGGCTACCTGTTTTTTATGGTATATCCAAAAGTGTGTGTTTTTTTTATGTGATTGTTGGTACATTTTAACAGTTTTTACCATACTTTCAAAACAAAATTAAAATAGGAAAAATATGCAAAATAATTGAAGACAAAATGTGTTTTACTGAGAAAAAACAAGATTTGTTTTTAAAAAGCCTTTTTCCAAAAGGTACATCTGGAAAAAGGGGGGTCGTCTTATATTCGGGCCAATACGGTATTAGCAAACCAATAAAGCTAATGCTTTTCACGAAACTTACGTATTTACCCATTATACATTGTGATATACCATGGTTCGTTGGTCCGTTAGATCGGATAGCTTTCTCACTACAACCGAACCGCTCCAGAGTTCGTTTTCAATCGAGCCGAGACCCCCTCGTTCAGACGATCTCGGACCGATTGTTTTGGCGCGGATCCGAGCGCGATTGCCGTGTTCACATATGCCCAAACGAACCGAGCTAAGGGGGGAAACGCGCCAGGTTCCGAAACAACGAGACAGGTGTGAAAGCACCCTTATTCACTTTTATTTGTTACCCACTAAATAATGTTTTTTTTTTTCACTAAAAGTTTAGATTTTATTTGCTAAGGTTGTCCTGCAGATGATGCCACAAGCGTGTGCCTAAGCAATCTGTGCATGAATCAAAATAATCAGAAAACGTAACATTTTGCAGTTTCTTTAGCAATTGTTCATATAGTGGCAGAGCCAGGGAGGGGCCAGCAACCAGTCTGGGGTGGCACAGACATTTTTTTAAACTAATACAGATATCCTTTCAATTGATCATTGGAGCCCCATTATGCTCTTAACTGTAGGTTATAAAATCATGGCCTTGGTGTATGCCAATAGATTAAAAACAAATCTTGACTCTATCATTTCTGAAACTCAATCTGTTTTTTTAAAGGGCCATCATATATCCATTAATATAAGATTAGTCTTGGAATTGCTGGATTATGCTGATTGTGTGCACTCAAATAGTCTAATTCTTTTTCTCGATTTTTACAAAGCCTTTGACACGATTGAGCACCAGTTTCTTTTAAAATCGCTTAAGTTTTTCAGCTTTGGAGATGCATTTGTTGACATCATTGCTATGTTTTATAAAGGAATTAATAGTTCTGTTGTTATTCATTTTAATACCTCTAATAGATTTGATATACTTTGTGGTGTTATTCAGGGCTGCCCAATTTCTTCCTCTTTATTTTTATTAGTTACAGAGCTATTATTCATGAGTATTGTTCAAAATCAAGAATGAAAGGAATTTTTTGGGGAAGGAAATGATAAATTTCACAATTGGCAGATGACACCACATTGTTTCTAAAGGATGAATTGCAAGTGTCAAAGGCTTTGGAATTAATTTACCATTTGTCTTGTGCTTCTGGTCTAAAATTGAATATCTCAAAATGTGAGTTAATGCCTGTTCATGATATAAATTACAACTCAATAGAAAATATTCCAATGAAATTCACAGTTAAATATTTAGGCATTTATATTACAAAAAATCTTCTGGAAAGATAGCACTTGAATTTTTCATCCAAGATTGTCAAGTCTGAAAACATTCTTAATTCCTGGCTACAACGGGACCTGTCATTATATGGAAGAGAGTTCTCTTGTCTAAGGCCGAGAGTCTTTCTCATTTTGTTTATCCATCTCTATCTTTACTTGTTGAGAACAAAGTTGCTAAAGAAATTAATAACATTTTCTTAAATTTCATTTGGAAAAATGAATTTCATAAATTAAAAAAGGAAGTGCTCTCCAATAGTAGAGTAAATGAAGGTATTGATTTTTAGATTTTCTGACACAATAAATCTTTTTTTAATTCATGGGCTTAAAGATGTCTAACAAAGTCCTTTTGGTGTATGCTTCAGACACGGGTCAAGACGAAGCGTTCCCCATAGCGACCCCTAGAGGATGCAGTTTGAAGTTCCCATGAAAGGGAACCTGTTTATGGCCATTTTACACACATTTTGCATAAAGATATTCTGTTATAACATAGTTGAGAATTATCTTTATACAAAAGCAATGTTTTGTAATGCAGGTTCGTCATGTCTTGTCATTTTATTTTTAGAGTCCTGGTGTCCTCTACCAAAGACGTAGCATAACTTATGAATAAAATATCATTTTTTAAACTGTTTTTTTTAATGCTCTAAACAATGTAATGACATGAAGAAAATACTACTAAATACTTACTATGTTTTGCCGGGTCTCAAGAGGCTAATTCACAAATATCTCAACTACAATCAAATAGAAATTAATTGTATTCAGTTGTGTTTTAGGTACTAAAACAGTCCAGTAAACCTGTGAATCGAATTGTAAAAGAAATCATGAGGTTTCAGACGGAGCGTAAACATAAATAGAGGACGCAGTTCGAAGTTCCCATGAAAGGGAACATTTGCTTCTTTGCTCTTGGGAGGCGTTGTTCTGTTAGATAAGAAATGTAACAATAGGCATGTGCGCCAAATATTTCCATTTAAAAGGAAAATTTCTTCAACCAAGGACCTCCACTAGAACGTTCCCCTTGATGATATAGACTAGAAAAGAGCCTGAGTTTTACCTGGGAAATATTGTATTTCCAATAAGACAACACACTTTAAAATTGTAAATAAAATATATCCTGTCAATTCTAATCTGTCAAAATATTTGGACATTGACAGCTCATGTTCTTTTTGCAAACAAACAGAGAAGAAAATAGCACATTTGTTTTTTGATCCAAGCAACGTTGGTCTGAACTAGGTTCTCATATATTTCATTTCGCCGCTGTTGTACACTCCTATACTTTAAAAGATATTATTTTGATTATACTACTACTAAAAATAGACCCTGCAACATATATATAATATATATATATCTATATATATATAATAGATATTTGTTTTTGTTAATATGGTATAATTTTTTAAGTCACAAATAGTTTCCCTCATATTCCAATAAAGAATCTACCTAAAGAAAGAACCTATCTAATAAAGAATAAAAAAAAACTATATTACAGAGAAGTATTTAAAGAAAATCCATGCATTTAGATGCTTTCTTTGTGTATGATTGTTTGAATCCCATTGTAATGTCTCTGTAATGCCATTCACAATCTGTTAAGAGGTTTTTAATTTGTTTTTTTTATAAAAAAAGTTATAATAATTTTAATTAAATTAAATAAACACAAATGCATGCACATAACTATCATTATTTTATGGATTTGTGTGTGATCCATTGGCATTTTGACGGTTTAAGCATTAATAAAACTAATAATAAAAAAAGGAAAAGTCCCTGAACACGGAAGAAAACACATTTAGGAATCGGAATTAGAGGCTAAAGTAACTATAGGCTACCGCGGGCAGATTCTTATTTCGCGGAAATTTGTATAATATATACATTGTGACAAACGTCAGCTGTTCATGAATTGTGCCTGACTCCTTGCAGGTAAACTCCTGATCGATTTTGAGCGTAATATTTAAAATGAAATGTATAATATAATCTCATATAATGTCGAGACATGCATCACAACATCATGGAAGTTATGAGAAAGACATTGCTGGACTTACCAATAATTCTAATGGAAACTGTTTTGTTCCACGGCGTTCTGAAATGGCGTTCTAAAGATGAACTCAAACTTTCAGTTTCGATTTCTTCTCTTTAGGGGTGGGCGGATCACTGCGGTCAAGCCAGCCGCGAGTGAAATTACGGTGTGCGTGTATTGCTATAATTACGGTAACAGCAGAAACAACACAGAGGTAACGCGCTTTCAGAGCGCTTTCCATCTAGACGCCCAGAATTGAGATATGATGACATTTTTTAGGATTTGTTTTGCCCATCTGCTTTAATATTCGTGTAATTTATTGTTGTCTTTGACTGTTCTGTATTACTATAATTTTCAAAGGATAATATTACACTTTAGAAAGCTATAAAGACCTAATTTCTAATAAGTAGAAAAAAACAATGGTCAGTTCTTATACGGGACATCCCATACTATATGCACACCTCATATCAAAACATTTTACAGCAGCATTTTGGAGAAATCAGACATTATTAAACTTTAAAGGGCTATAAAGAATACATTTCTAATAAATAGAAAAAAACAATGGTCAATTCTTATAAGGAACATCCCATACTATATTCACACCTCATACAAAACCCTTTTACTGCAGCATTTTTGAGATATGACACATTATTACACTTTAGAGGGCTATAAAGATCCCATTTCTAATAAGTAGAAAAAACAATGGTCAGTTCCTATAAGTGACATTCCATATTATATGCACACCTCATACGAAACCATTTACTGCAGCGTTTTTGAGATATGGGATCATATGGCACTTTAGAGGGCTATAAAGACCCAATTTCTAATAAGTAGGAAAAAAACAATGGTCAGTTCTTATAAGGGACATCCCATACTATATGCACACCTCATATCAAACCAATTTACTGCAGCGTTTTGGAGATAAGGGACATTATCACACTTTAAAGGGGTATAAAGATCCCATTTCTAATAAGTAGAAAAAAACAATGGTCGGTTCTTATAAGGGACATCCCATACTATATGCACATCTCATATCAAATCATTTTACTGCAGCGTTTTGGAGATAAGGGACATTATCATATTTTAAAGGGCTATAAAGAACACATTTCTTATAAGTAGAAAAAAACAATGGTCAGTCCTTATAAGGGACCAACATCCATACATATGCACTCTCATATCAAACCATTTTACTGCAGAGTTTTGGAGATAAGGGACATTATCACACTTTATAGGGGTATAAAGATCCCATTTCTAATAAGCAGAAAAAAACAATGGTCGGTTCTTATAAGGGACATCCCATACTATATGCACACCTCATATCAAAACATTTTACTGCAGCAATTTGGAGATATCGGACATTATTACACTTTAAAGGAGTATAAAGATCCCATTTCTAATAAGTAGAAAAAACAATTGTTGGTTCTTATAAGGGACGTCCCATAATATATGCACACATCATATCAAACCATTTTACTATAGCATTTTGGAGATAAGGGACATTATAACACTTTAAAGGGCTATAAAGATCCAATTTCTAATAAGTAGAAAAAAACAATTGTCGGTTCTTATAAGGGACATCCCATACTATATGCAAATCTCATAAAAACCATTTTACTGCAGCATTTTGGAGATAAGGGACATTATCACACTTTAGAGGGCTATAAGGACCACATTTCTAATAAGCAGAAAAAAACAATGGTCGGTTCTTATAAGGGACATCCCATACTATATGCACACCTCATATCAAACCATTTTACTGCAGCACTTTGAAGATATGGGACATTATTACACTTTAAAGGGCTATAAAGACCACATTTCTAATAAGTAGAAAAATACAATGGTCGGTTCTTATAAGGGACGTCCCATACTATATGCACACCTCATATCAAACCATTTTACTGCAGCATTTTGGAGATATGGGACATTATGACACTTTAAAGGGCTATAAAGACACCATTTCTAATAATAGATACCCCCAGAACCAACCACCACCAAACCATGTTTGGTTCTTATAAGGGACGTCCCATAATATATGCACACCTCATATCAAACATTTTACTGCAGCGTTTTGGAGATATCGGACATTATTACACTTTAGAAGGTTATAAAGATCCCATTTCTAATAAGTAGAAAAAAACAATGGTCGGTTCTTATAAGGGACGTCCCATAATATATGCACACCTAAAACAAAACCATTTTACTGCAGCGTTTTTAAGATAAGGGACATTATCACACTTTAAAGGGCTATAAAGAACACATTTCTAATAAGTAGAAAAAAACAATGGTTGGTTCTTATAAGGGACATCCCATACTATGTGCACACATCATATCAAACCATTTTACTGCAGCATTTTGAAGATATCGGACATTATTACTTTTTAAAGGGCTATAAAGAACACATTTATAACAAGTAGAAAAAAACAATGGTCGATTCTTATAAGGGACATCCCATGCTATATGCACACCTCATATCAAACCATTTTACTGCAGCATTTTGGAGATATGGGACATTATGACATTTTAAAGGGCTACAAAGACCACAGTTCTAATAATAAGAAAAAAACAATGGTTGGTTCTTATAAAAAAGGGGGGGACGGCCCATACTATATGCACACCTCATATCAAACCATTTTACTGCAGCGTTTTTAAGATAAGGGACATTTTCACACTTTAAAGGGCTATAAAGAACCCATTTCCAATAAGTAGAAAAAAACAATGGTCAGTTCTTATAAGGGACGTCCCATACTATATGCACACCTCATATCAAAACATTTTACTGCAGCAATTTGGAGATATCGGACATTATTACACTTTAGAGGGCTATAAAGACACCATTTCTAATAAGTAGAAAAAACAATGGTCGGTTCTTATAAGGGACATCCCATGCTATATGCACACCTCAAATCAAACCATTTTACTGTAGTATTTTGGAGATAAGGGACATTATTGCACTTTAAAGGAGTATAAAGGTCCCTTTTCTAATAAGTAGAAAAAAACAATGGTCGGTTCTTATAAGGGACGTCCCATACTATATGCACACCTCATATCAAACCATTTTACTGCAGCATTTTGGAGATAAGGGACATTATCACACTTTAGAGGAGTATAAAACCCCCATTTCTAATAAGTAGAAAAAAAAACAATGGTCGGTTCTTATAAGGGACGTCTCATACTATATGCACACCTCATATCAAACCATTTTATTGCAGCATTTTTGAGATATGGGACTATATGGTATTTTAGAGGGCTATAAAGACCCCATTTTCAATAAGTAGAAAAAAACAATGGTCAGTTATTTTAAGGGACGTCCCATACTATATGCACACCTCATATCAAACCATTTTACTGCAGCGTTTTGGAGATAAGGGACATTATCACACTTTAGAGGGGTATAAAGATCCCATTTCTAATAAGTAGAAAAAAACAATGGTCGGTTCTTATAAGGGACATCCCATACTATATGCACACCTCATATCAAACCATTTTAATGCAGCACTTTGAAGATATCGGACATTATTACATTTTAAAGGGCTATAAAGAATACATTTCTAATAAGTAGGAAAAAAAATGGTCGGTTCTTATAAGGGACGTCCTATACTATATACACACCTCATATCAAAACCATTTTACTGCAGCATTTTGGAGATAAGGGACATTATCACAATTTAGAGGGGTATAAAGATCCCTTTCTAATAAGTAGAAAAAAACAATGTTTGGTTCTTATAAGGGACATCCAATACTATATGCACACCTCATATCAAACCATTTTACTGCAGCATTTTGGAGATATCATACATTATTACACTTTAGAGGAGTATAAAGATCCGATTTCTAATAAGTAGAAAAAAACAATGATCAGTTCTTAATGTGACATCCCATACTATATGCACACCTCATACAACCATTTTACTGCAGCTTTTGGAGGTAAGGGACATTATTACACTTTAGAGGGCTATAAAGATCCCATTTCTAATAAGTAGAAAAAAACAATGGTTGGTTCTTATAAGGGACATCCCATACTATATGCACACCTCATATCAAACCATTTTACTGCAGCGTTTTGGAGATAAGGGACATTATCACATTTTAAAGGGCTATAAAGATCCCATTTCTAATAAGTAGAAAAAAACAATGATTGGTTCTTATTCATGACATCCCATGCAATATGCACACCTCATATCAAACCATTATACTGCAGCATTTTGGAGATATGGGACATTATTACACTTTAGAGGAGTATGAAAGATCCCATTTCTAATAAGTAGAAAAAAACATTGGTTGGTTCTTATTCAGGACGTCCCATACTATATGCACATCTCTTATCAAACCATTTTACTGCAGCGTTTTGAGATATCGTACATTATTACACTTTAGAGGGGTATAAAGATCCCATTTTTAATAAGTAGAAAAAAACACGACCTTCGGTCTCTACCCCGCGTCAGGACCCCCACTCCCATAATGCACCCCTATGCCACGCCCCATCCTCCCATATCCAAAAACCCCTTACCAGCCTACCCTGCAGATGTTGCGACCCCCCCCCCCCCCCCGGTAAGGGCCATTATACACTTTACCCGAGGCCCCGTATACAGATCCCATTTCTAATAAGTAGAAAATAACAATGGTTGGTTCTTATTCAGGACATCCCATACTATATGCACACCTCATATCAAAC
The DNA here is from genome assembly GCA_018155175.1 of Sinocyclocheilus anophthalmus. Lineage (NCBI taxonomy): Eukaryota > Metazoa > Chordata > Actinopteri > Cypriniformes > Cyprinidae > Sinocyclocheilus > Sinocyclocheilus anophthalmus. Next base: position 19,871 of record JADLZN010005993.1, on the reverse strand, counting down.
CATTTTACTGCAGCATTTTGGAGGTAAGGGACATTATTACACTTTAGAGGGGTATAAAGATCCCATTTCTAATAATTAGAAAAAAACAATGATTGGTTCTTATTCAGGACATCCCATACTATATGCACTCCTCATATCAAAGCATTTTACTGCAGCATTTTGGAGGTAAGGGACACCATTCACACACACACATTTAGAGGCCCCCGGTTACCTACAACCGATCACCATACTCTCAAAACCCATTACCCCGAAAAAAAAAACAAGGATTGGTGTTTATTCAGGAATCCCATACTATATGCACAGCTCATATCAAAGCATTTTACTGCAGCATTTTGGAGGGTAGAGGTGTAAGGGGAATTATAACGTTAGAGGGGTTATAAAGATCCCATTTCTACCATAATTAGCCACAAAAAACACGGATTGGTTCTTATTAAGGACATCCCTACCTATATGCAACTCCGCATATCAAACATTTCTACCCACGCAGAACTATTTGGACGCCCCCGGTCAAAAGGCCCGCCGACCCCCATCATATTATACTTCTCACTAGAGGGCGATAAGGAAACATTTCTAAATAAGTTAGAAAAAAACAATGTCAATTCTATAGGGACCATCCCATACATATGCACACCTCATATCAACAGTTACTCAGCATTTGGAGATAGGGACATTATGACACTCTTTTAAGGGCTACAAAGATCCCATTTCAATAAGTAGAAAAAAAAACAATGTTTGGTTCATAAGGGACGTCCCCTACTATACCACTGCACACCCCACCCCACCCAGCAAACTACCGAGCCAACCCCCCACAACCCCACCCACTTGCCTGCAGCGTGTGGCGAAGAATGGGGCATTATGACATTTTAAGGGCTACAAAGACCCATTTCTAAAAGTAGAAAAAAACAATGTCGGTTCTCATAAGGGGACTATCTACTATATTACACACCTCATATCACAAAGCACAACAAACTGACTGTTTGTAAGATAAGGGGACACATTATTACACTTTGGAGGGCTATAAAGATACCATTTCTAATAAGTAGAAAAAAAAATGGTCGTTCCTATAAGGGACATCCCCTATACCCAACCACTGAACCCTGTATCAACCACCCTGTCGTAATATGCTAAGCCTCAGTACTCCCGACGTTTGGGATACAGGGACACCTTTATCACACGTTAGAGGGCTATAAATGATCCATTTCTATAAGTAGGAAAAAAAATGATTGGTTCTTATTCAGGAATCCCTCTATATTGCACTCCTCATCTCAACCATTTTACGGCAGCACTTTGAAGTATCGGAATTATTACACACCCTCAACCAGCGGCCACACCTACAAAGAAACACATTTCTCCCACTAAGTAGCAAAAACAACAATGATGGGTTCTTATTCAGGACTCCCAGCCCTTCGATATGCTCTCAATATCAAACAGTTTTACGATCCGGCAGGATTTGGGGTAAGGGACATTATACACTGTAGAGGGGTTATAAAGAATCCATTTCGATAAGTAGAAAAAACAATGATGTTGCTTAGTCAGGGAATCCAACTATTTGCACACCTCATATCAAAGCATGTTCGGCAGAGCATTTTGGAGGTTACCCCAGCGGAGCACACTGACTCTACACATTTTAGACGCCCCCCGCCCGTATAAAGATCCCATTTCTAATAATTAGAAAAAAACAATGATTGGTTCTTATTCATGACATCCCATGCAATATGCACACCTCATATCAAACCATTTTACTGCAGCATTTTGGAGGTAAGGGACATTATTACACTTTAGAGGGGTATAAACATCCCATTTCTAATAAGTAGAAAAAAAAAACAATTGTCAGTTCTTATTCAGGACATCCCATACTATATGCACACCTCAAATCAAACCATTTTACTGCAGCATTTTAGAGATATCGTACATTATTACACTTTAAAGGGCTACAAAGACAACATTTCTAATAAGTAGAAAAAAACAATGATTGGTTCTTATTCAGGACATACCATACTATATGCACACCTCATATCAAATCGTTTTACTGCAGCGTTTTTAAGATAAGGACATTATCACATTTTAGAGGAGTGTAAAGATCCCATTTCTAATAATTAGAAAAAAACAATGGTCGGTTCTTATAAAGGACATCCCATACTATATGCACACCTCATATCAAACCATTTTCCTGCAGCATTTTGCACTCACACTTAACCATACGAAGAGACTGGTTATCGGACTTATTAAATAGAAACTACTTTTAAAGGCTATAAAGAACACATTTCTAAATAAGTAGAAAATACCACTGAATGACGACAAGACTAGAGACATTAACCACGCGCCGCGCCACCACCAGCAGCACTCTCTGACACCCCCCTCATGATCCAAACCCTTTCCGTAGCCCCCCTGATTCCGAACACCCCCGCCGACAAGACCCTAACTTGGGATGCTTTACATTGTAGAGGGCGTAAACGGCCTTCGCCTCACCCCTACTGGAGCTCACCTCACATAAGTACAAATAAGTATGGTCACTTCTAATAGGTAACGTTCTATTCCATAGGCACACCACATATGAAAATATTTTGCTGTAGTGTTTCAAAGATATACAAGATCATTCCAATTTAGGGTCCCATAAAGACCTCATCTCTAGCAAGTATGAGAAAAGTTTTTTAAAAGTTAACACAACAATAAATAAAATACAAAATGGACAGCTATTGTAAGCAAGCGATTCTTTGTAGCGAATCAGCTCATGGGGAAATATGAATAATTAACCATAACTTGTTATAATTAATTATTCATATTTTAGTTCCGCTGTAGATATTTAGCTGACCTCTCAGGGTCACTGTCTTGTCAATTCTAAGAACGTTAATTTCCTGGTTAAGGGAAATAACTTGCTTACTGTACAACTCTACACAGAGCTTATAGCATAAATCTGCATGATTAAGTGAATCCAGTTATAAGCAAACAATGAACCACGTCAAGTGTGATACAATTAAGGTTTTATTAACTACATAAACACTTAAATTAGTCTAACATACTACATAAACACTTTAAGCTGGTCTAACATACACATACACACACACACACATACAGTTGGTATAGGAAAGGGTTAAAGTTTAACTAAGCATAGAAAGAGGCATAAAGAATGAAATTTATGGAACACTTTGCATATTCAGCAAATCTAAAACCTGAGGGAAAACGTCAGATACTTAGTTCAAACAAACCTTGTAAAAAGGTGTAACTGATACTTCATGCATCAATTAAATCGACTAAAGGTAGTGAGTTTGCGAGGGTGTCTGGGAACAAAGTATTTCCTGGAGGCAGTCGTAAGGCCTCAAGATCTTGCTGATAGTTGGTTGATGGAGAAGAAGTCCGAACGTTTGGCTTTCAGCAGTAAACTTGTTGCCAGTAATGGAAAGTCAAAGTGCCGAAAAGGCTGGCACCAGCTTGAGATCATTGAAGCGTGTTATCACATATTCCAATCTTAGCGCAGTCGTATAGCGCCGAACCAAACGTAATGAGGGCGTGGGTCCCTGGAGCAGGGACTTTAAGGTCGGAGAAGATCCCGCCTCTCAAGATGGGCTTATCCAATGAGAAAAGCCGGAAACCCAAGTGGGCGTTTTGAGATCCTGTTGAGTTTATGGCTCTTTGTGTGGAAACAAGGTACTTTAGTATCTGGAACTTTGATAGAAAATACTAAAGGTTCTCAGGGCACTAACATATTGCCTACGTACCAACGAGCATGAAAATATACACTCTGTTCACGAATCGATACGAGTTGAACGGCGAAGTCTATAGATATGCCGTACATGGGCTAGAGGTTACTTTATAGGAAATGCGTGGTTATTCGTATAGCAGAATACGAAAGTATGCCGTTGCTATAATACAATCACCAGAATTAAATACAACGCAGCAATAATCTACACAATAGGACTGAGGAGAATAGTGTTGATGTTCATCAAAGAAAGTTTTCCTATGAGGAATTAATTAGTAGAAAAGTCAGATGTTCTACGCGGATGGCGTTTGGCTCCTGGGTGAGTACAGAGTTGGAGCGTTAGTCCGCTACTCACATTCCTGGGGGGGTCTGGTGGGATAGGGAAAAACCAGTGATAGGGGGATGGTGTTCAGCAGAAATCATGGCATCCAGTTTATTGAGTGAGGGGAATGTGACGATTTGTTAACCTAATGAATAACTGATTTGTTAAATCAAATAAAAAATAGTGTGTCAGTAGCGTGGTTTTGCCGGTCGAGACGCTACATCTTTATGGACTAACAGTCCATAAACCTATGCATTTTATATGGACAGTATACACAAACTCTTTAAGAGAATGTGATCGATAATTTTTGCATGCATTTAATATACATTTTTGGAAAAATAATGTGATACAATGTGCAATTAAGCCCCTTTTACTGTATAAATGTTTTTACAAAGACATCATTGTAAGTAATACATGTGCACACATGTTACAGCATGGTTAACTATGTAGCCTACTCTCTATTTGATCCAATAAATATAGTTCTTCTAAAATTATATTTGTATCTTTAAAATTACAATTGTTATATTTTAGTTATTTACAAGAGTTTTATTTTTAAAAGTTAAAAGAAGAAATAACACAAAATATGAATATTATTATTTATATGTCATTTGAATATTTTGTGACGTACGAGGCATGTCATTGTTCATAATTATTACTTAATGGCATCATGACTTCCCGCAGAAAAAGGTAAGTTATAATTCTCTACGCTATGAAAAGTTGCATAAATAGGCTACATTTAGATATCAGTACATCACATTTATATCTGACAACGACTGACTAATGTTTAGACTTGTTGTTCCCCGCTAAACACTGAATATGGATCAATTAATATGTGACAGAAAAGTTGAGAGTAAACAGTGCATTTTTCCCCCCACAAGAAACACCAATGGAGCAAAAGAGCATTTATTCAGGTCACATATTCAAAAAGAATACTTGTGTTGTCCGTGAACTTTGTTTTAATGTTTCATTTATGATTTAAAATCGATTGGTATGTCTTATGTTAAATTCTGAGGAGATTCACAAGCGCAGGAAAATATGCGATGTGTGGTGCTGAAGGGACAGCGCACGGAGATAAGGGTGGGATTTGTTAATTCACAGCCTATTTTGCGATCAGTTCACAGCCTTATGTTGCTGTATTGTTAGTAAACAACATTAACAAACAAACAAAACCAACTATTCTTCAATAAAAAAGAATAAGAATAATAATAAAGAAAGAAATAAAGAAATTATGTCTAATTTTTTTAACTTTTATGTTAGCTGGATATATGTAATTATATACTGTAGTACTCATGGCAAAAAATCGCTTTATAAAGTTAGTGTTGACATTCATCGTTGTGGATCAGCGATTGCTAGCTGCAGCGTACCGGATACACAACAACTGAAAACACCCTACTCCAATGTCCCTCCTATACTCATTACTGAGCAATAATTTACTGATTAGTTTAAATGTAGTACGCACATAATTTAATTAATTATTTACGAGTTTATTAGCGCTAGCGCTTTGTGTATCATCAGCGTTTTGTGCGTTTGTTATTGAATGGCTCAGCTATGTACTTAGATCGCCTATGTTAACTCTATTACTACCCCCCACTTTTACTATCTATGTGATTCGGCTATTTAACTGTATGTGTGTGTAGAGCAGACACAGGCAGCATAAATTACACCAGAGTGACATATAGTAAATTCACATTATCTATGGTATTTTGACCCTACGGAACAGTGGTCTAACAAGACAAAGCCTTATGAAACGTGCACGGAGAGCATGTTTGGACCCTTACTGTGTAATTATTGTATTTCATTACTGAAATATTAATCCGCTACTGAATATATATTCTTATAACAGCATTTGAACAATATACAACACACAGACGTAAGACATCGGTATTTAGAATCGATGTTTAATGGATTTATTAGTATTATTTATAATTAAGTCTATCAATAACAGAATTTTTAATCCCAAACACACACACAGATTCCCCCCATTACTAATGATCACTAACGTTTTGATCGTAGTAATTGACCAATTTCGTCTGTACATCCTGTTTTATAACTTACGATCGCAGACCCACCGCTTATAACATATATATTTCTTGTTTTGTAATAGTCAGTTTGTGTTGTAATACGTAATTAATTATTATATAATGCTTACTTTGTGTTAGTAATTGTTCTTGTGAGGCAACAATAATGCCACCTCAGGAAATTACATGTTGTAGGTTGCAATAATGATAATGTTGTTTTTCGCATTCACAGAACATATTTCTTTCCCACATTTGGAAAGGTAAGCATACGTTTGGTATTTTTAGTAGTAGTGACCACGAACACTATGTACATACTTTTCAACACTTACTTTAAAATGTATGCATTGCACAGCTTTATAAACAAAATATCAAACTAATTAGTATGTGTAAACAAATTAAGCTGGAGTGTTTCTATGAATCAAGTGTGTGTTTTGCCCCGAGGTAGTCTTTCTGTTATTTTTAACAAACTGTGATACATTCACTCATTTCATAAATGTATTTAGTCAGTTCTCCAGAAGTTCACATGTGTGTCCTCTTTTTAACTTGTGTAATGCCATGAAAGTAATTCATTTTGTGAAAGTAGCCAAAATGTTCGAATAGTTGCTCCTGTATATAATTGTTGCTTTTTCTGCCCACATCCAGCAGCGTAAAATAGAGCTAACATTCAATGACATTCAAAATGCTTTACAACCATATGGCCAAAGAACACATGAAAGTGCATATCCATCCAGTGGCACTTGGGGGAATCTTTGCAAAGACTTGCAAATTCCGAATACCACTACCAACAGGATTCGGCTTAAGAATGCATGTCTTGCAAACTTGCAGGTAAATGTGTGTGTATTTCTATGTAAGTATGTGTGTGTGTATGTATGTATATATATATGTGTGTGTGTGTGTATATAATCTCCTTAGATATATCTATCAATCTGTCTATCTCGAAATTACTTTATTTCGACATAAAATTGTTAAATAAATAAATACATCTCTAAGTACCTAAAAAGGGAATATATATATATATATATAGATATATTATATATAATCCGCTTTACATAAAACATGTTGTTAATTATTTTTTTGTATTTTTTTTGTATAGAACACATAAAAACAGCAAAAAGTTGAGGAAAAGTAAATGTTTACAAAAAATAAGAAAAAATAAACAAATACAAAATTACAGTACATATACCATGTTGTGGAACAACACATTTGGTGTGCTGCTTTTGATTGTTAAAGTGAGAAATTAACGTTTTATAGCAGTTTTTCTATATTGTTGTCTTTATATACTTTTCATACAAGGCACGTGATTACAGATAGACTTGCACAGGTTCTCAAGTGAATGATTAAGAAGGAGGAGACTATGATTTCCGGTTCACCTTACAGGAAGGTTTGCAGGTAAATGTTTTTTTAAATGTCAGAAGGTTTGCAAGGCAGCAATGCTGACAGTGACAGTGGAGAGGCTGTTGCCCCATCTCCAAAGGTTAATACTTCTGCTCAAAATTATTATGCTTTTGAGGATGTATTCAGATTGTTTGTCATATTCCTGTGAATATGTGCTATCTGATATTTCTATTTTGATTCATCATCTGTCATTTGCACAATACTGTATATTATGTAGAGGTCACATCTGGACAGCCCTGCACTGGCATCACAAAGTGATTTGATTGAAGAAGGAGGAGACATTGTGATTTCGAGTTCACCCTCACAGAAGGTCTGTGCCGTAATAATGCTACATTTCATTTTAAGTGCATTGGGCCCTAAGCAAGTAGATTCTCATCAGTCATTTTTTCCGATTTAGATTTTCCAAAACACTTTTCCAGTTACACCTTTTGAACTACAAGGCAGCCATGCTGACAGTGACAGTAGAGAGTCTGTTGCCCCATCTCCAAAGGTTATTACTTCTGCACAAAATTCACATGCTTTTGAGGATGTGCTCTTTGTTGCTTATACAGTTGTGACTATTAATTATATATTCAATCTTTTTTTTTTGATTCATCACCTGTTTTATATTATTGAGAACTTTTCACTGGATAGCCCTGCCCAGTCATCTCAAAGTTATTTGTATAGTGTCGAAGGCAATAAATTGAAGTGCATTTCTCCTTCAGTCAAGGTCAATGCTCCTGTGGCTAAAACAGTTAGTTAGAATGTTTGTGCCCCAACGTCTTAAAAGTCCTTAGTCAACCACCAAACTATGCCCCCTTTGTAATTCTAGAAAGACACTTTTGCTTTCGTTACCGAAAATTATTTATAACATATCTGCAACTTAACGTACTGCAAATGTTTATTGTCTTTGAGAAATTACATTTAAATACACAACACAACTACTGTTTACATGTTTACAGTTACTGTATTTTGCATTACATTTATTGAGATTAAAATATTTGTCCTCCCTTACTTTAGCATAGATCTTTAAGATGAACAGTAAAGCAGATATTATAAAATTATTTTCAATAAAAATCAAACTTTTCTTTCACAGGACATGGGCACACATACTGACACAACATCGGAAGACAATAATGTCAGTAATGATGAACTCCTTTTCCGACACAAATTGCCAAGGCATCCTTGTTTTTTTTATGAACAGAGAAATCTGGAGAGACCTAAGGAAAAGGCAAAAGCAGTATCAATTCACAGATCTTCAGTGGACAAATGTCATTTCAAAAGGCATACAGTCAGTACACCCCTACTGCAGTATTGCCTTCAAAAGACACCATGTGACGATCAAGGGATCTAAACGAAAGGGACCCCTTTTCCACTGCTTGGGGTACTGTACGTTTGTAGACTGCCCTGTCTGTGTTGAAGTCACCATATCACACGAAAGTACCCTGAAAGCAATCGTCACATTTCAGGGTGATGAAGTGTGCCACAGTCTAGAAGAACTGAGAAGACGACACGTGCGAGCTGATGAAAGGAAAAATTTGGCCAAGCAATTACAGTCCACACTCCCAAGGGCCCTATACTTGCAAAATCTCGAAAACATAGAAAGCACAGTGTTCGAGTCGGGATGTCGGGATACCGCCCCTACACCTGCAGTGCTTAAAAACATAGCATGGACCAGCAGGAAAAAAGCTCGCCGTCATCATAATGAAGTACTCAGTCTTCAGAAGATGGTAGAGGAGAGAACCGATTCAGAGAAAGTTCTTCAGAAAGTTCTCTTGCATCCCCGAGGAGTGATGCTGTGGTCACAAGATTCCATCCGTCTATTCCACCAGCGATGTGGAGAAAACATTTACAATCTTCAGACCAAGATGCTAAACATGGGTATTTCTGGTGATCTGACAGAAGTTACAGAGGAGGACTTGGAGGTATTTATATGTCATACATATATGTTAGTTAATAAATCATTATTGTCTTCTTAAATGTGAATTTTGTCATTTCTGTGGAAGTATCAGCACAAAGGGAGACATTGTATAATACTTAATGAATAAACAGAAATATTTAGAATTTTTTTTAACATTACATATTTCAAAGACATACCCAACACCATGCATGGGTGTGCATGTTAAGAGTTAATTTGTAAAGCTTTGTATGAAGATTTGACTTGCATAATGCATAATACACATAATACAGTAATACTGATGGCACACATCCAATTTTTATAAAAGAATAATGTGATAAATTGTCAGCTCGACATGGGACCTACACCTTTTCAGAGGCACTTCGAGTACATCATTGCCGAGGCACCTGTGCAGGATGAGGGGGAGCCAAATGAGTACTATTCTCCCACATTTCCCACCAAATATGCCGTGAAGCACTTCTGCCTCAGGCTCCTCTCTGGTCCGCACTCATGCTGGGTAACTGTACTATGATTTATTAATTTATGTTTTTTTGTTTGTTTGTTTTTTAATATGTGAAATTCAGGGTTGTTTATTGGTCATCTAAGGCAATTTAATGAGATGCTGCTCACTGCAGAGCTACTGGGTGGAGCTACACTTCCAGGACTGGGTCAAGCTCCACCTGTTTGACTCATTTGGGTCTGCAGTGACCACTATACTGCCGTGTTTCTGTCAAAGTGTCTAATGCATGATAACTGTGAGACATTACATAGGTATAAAAAATAACAAATAAGCAATATAATTACATTAATAATCACAATGTCCTGAACACAAAATATTTATTTATATATAGTACACATTCAATGTATTATATTCATAACCATAAATGTAAGTAATTACACAATTTTACTGTCTTTCAGGAGATTTGAGCCACCATGGAAAGGGTCCTGCCTACCAAAATCTGTCAAAGAAATTTGAGAGATGCTGTCAGCTGGACACACAGGTCTGTGCTTCAGTGCTTTAGAAAAGCATCTGTTCTTTAAAACTTTATGTGTATGTTTTACACATTGTGAGAATTTATTTTATTTTATTTCTTTTAGAATTATACCAGTGACAATAAAACACAAGGCATCATGGAGAAAAGCCAGTGGGACCTGAAGCGTGTGCGCTTTCAAAGACGTCGGTTCACAAGGCTGGACGATTTTGTCCATATTTATCAAAAAACACATAGTGCCTTGCTGAAGGAGTTTTCAGATTCTATCCGGAGAAAAAAAGTATTAATTTCTCTTGTAAATACTATGATTGCCTTGAAATATCATTTCATAAAAAATTACATAATCATGTATTCAATAGTGTCTCTAAACATACTTTTCTCTGTAGAGACACAAGGTGGACGTCGAGTGCTGGAGACAAAGAAGGCAGTCCAGGAAAGGCATTTATGTATCACCATTACTAAAGGCTTTTCCTTTCAAGAAAACCAAAAAAGTAGGATGATGTTAATATTTTGTATACCTCAGTATTTTGATACAGTCCATACCACAGAACAGCAATCCTTATGATATGCGTAATGTACTTTTTTTTATGCAGCCCAGACTGCTGACAAAGACAACTGGATCATGGGCAACAAACAAAGAAGAAATCTGTGAGCAAAACTTGGTAAGAACCATACACTATCATAGAACAAAAAATATTTGTGTATGAATTCGACCAGTTATTTGTTCATTCTACAAACGACAGTGAATGGTGACAGTGAAAGCCTTTTATGTGTTCTGAGTTGCATTCATTTGTGCTGAAATGCAAAAACTATTATCATACTCCATTTTACAATTATGTATACTGTAGTATAATTCAATATAACAACTTTCATTTACACATAATTATTCCTTTTTGTGAGTCGCATATCATAATTCATGGATTTAGTCTTTTGACTAAAATGTCATATAGTTTTAGTCATATTATAGTCATTCAAATTGTTTTAGTTGACTAAAAATACAGCTGATTTATTCAACTAAAATCTACGGAGTTCGGTTAAACTGTAATACATTAAGCATTTAAGAATCACACAACTGTTGCTTGAATACTGTACATGACCAAACTGACATTTTTACAGAATTGTGTGTGCTTTTTGACAATTCAAATGCAAAAAGACACAAAATAGAGCTCAATTCTGTGCTCATCAGGGCCTAACGCATACTTTTTCATGGTTCTAGTGAACTATAATAATCCTGAGAGTAAAATCTATTTATTGAATAATATGTCAAATAATGTCCTTTGTCTCATTTTTAATTGTCGACAAAAATGGCATCGATGTAGATTACTACAGAACTACACAAATGTGTTGTTCACAAGCGAGTGTTCCTTTTTTTATTTTTTTATTTTTATTTTTTAACCAGTAAGATACAATTCACGTTTCAAAATGCAGGTGAACTCTTTAATGTCAATCATCCACCCAATTCATGTTTCGTCACATATATTTTTTATTCAATATATTCAGACTTTCATTGCATATACTGTATTAAAACTTCCATTCAATATATTCAAATTTTCATTCATCATATTCAAGTTTCATTCCATATATTCAAACTTCCATTCCATATATTCAAACTTTTACTACTACATTACTACAGAATACTTATTTTGATTTCAAAGATGTATGTACAAAGAAGACGTAACACAATGAGTATTTTTATTATTAACAAAAGTGTTAACATCCTGCTTCATATCCTTAATTTCTGCCTGTTCTTGTAGTCATCAAAAGCTTCTACTGGGCAGCCCAAGTCCAAAGAAAAACAAGAGGGTAATGGCAAAGTAGAGTATAACACTTCACAGGTAAGACTAGGTGAAGCTGAGGCAAATTTAAGGGTATGATAACAGACTCCTACATTACTCATTTGTCACAATGACATGTAAATGTTGATTCCCTGTTTGTCCTTTCAGCCATCAAACGGTTCAGTCGGACAGCCCAAGTCCAGAAAAGAAGAAAAGGACAATGTCACTGAGGCCACAAGTCACATCCCAAATGATGACACTGTGCAGGTAAGTAATAATAATAATAATAATAATAATTAGACATACAAAATATTGTCCTTACAAAAAACGGTGTTTTATATTATGTTAATAAAAAAGACAGGTAGGAAACATATGTCCTTTTTTATCGTCTGTTGTGCAATGACTGTGTTAAATGCAGGACAAAATATGGCCATTATTGATTCTTTTCCCACCAATGTCATTTTTCAAGGCTCTCTGGAGTTTGAAGGACACTGAAGTGGTGGTTGCAGTGATTCAGTCGATTGACAAGGATAGGACATATACACTGCACGACAAAGACTTCAAAACCCTGAAACCACACGACTGGTTAATTGGGGAGGTAATCATACTTATGAATTTGTTTAAAATCGTGTTATTAGTTAGATATTTAAGGAGTGAAAGACAGAGCACTGTAAATGACACATGGAAATACTTTTGAATACATTTTATAATTATTTTTTATGTAAAAGGACAGATAATAATATTTTTGGGTATGAAATTATGTATTGGGAAAATTCACATATGAATAAATATGAGATTATGTGCTTATTATTGTTAACAAATTAACTTATTAAACATTACCAAATGATTAACAGAATGTAAATTGAAATGCTTACAAATGTCATCAACCTTCCAATTCATATAATCATGCATTTTTTTTTTTATTATTCTTTAAATGATTTTTACATGGTTTACAATGATTAAAAGCTTCATTAATGAATCATTAACAATCATTATATATGCTTAATGGATCATTAGTCATATGTCATTAAACATTCAATGCATGTAAAAAATCTCAAATGATTTGAAACAGAAAATCATACTGTGATTAACATATGATTATTTAATGTAATTTGAAATGCTTACAAATGTCATTAAAAAAAAAAAACCACCCCCCCCCCCCCCCCACCAGTTCACAATCATTAAGCTAATGCATGTCCAAATGTTGTGAAAATATAGCTTAATTAGTCATTTTAAGCACTTCACAAATGATTAATGTTAATATATTCATTAACTCATAATCACAGATGGTAATTATATGGTTGGTCAATTTACATTACATAATGATCTGTTAATCATTTGTTAATGTTTAATAGTTCATTAGTTGACATTAACAAGCACATTATCTCATATTTCTAGATATGTGAATATATATTTACAGTAATGATTAGTTCAACAGTATATAATGTTTTTTAATGATTTAATAATGAAAGTTATTATAAAGTGTTACCGAAAAAAATTATGAAAATGGATTATATAAATGTTGACATATTTAAATACATTATTAAATACATAATTACATGTGCAAATTACTAAATAGCTAAATAAATGGTAAATGACTGTAATAAATAGTTAAATGCATAAACAAATCCACCAATAGCTCAGAATTATATTAATAAATATTGTTGAAATATTTCAATAAATATAAATTATACAAATTATTACAGAGATAAATTACTTTTTTAATAATATATAAAACATTTAATTATTTATTGACTCAGGAAACAAATAAAAATGTATTATGTTTTCATTTTATAATTTGTTTGCACTCATTTTAGCCATTTAGCTATATATTGTTTTATTTCACTTTTTTAAAAAGTAATTTAAGTAATAAACATTTAAATCAATATTTTATGTTTTTTTTTGTCATTTGCCACTAAATATGAAATGTAATTAATATATGTATCTACAAACAACAAATGTGTAATGATTGCAACTGGAAGCCTGATGAGTGAATATACATTTCACGAGCTCTCCTCAAATATAGTCCTGGAGGCTTGGTGTTCTGCTGAATTTAGCTTCAACTTGCCTCAACAGACCTGCCTGGAAGTTTGTAGTATGCCTACTTAGATTTTGATTTTGATTACCTAGTTCAGGTGCATTACTTTGGGGTTGGAACTAAACTCTACACAGGCCCTCCAGGAGCAGATTTGAGGAAGCCTGCATTTGACAAATTGTTATTTATTTGGTTATTTATTAATGGTAAAGCATTTTAAGGGCATAATTGTAATGGTCTTGAATGATTGCAATGCTACTTTCAAGCACTCTTGAATTCAAAAGGCTATGGACGAAAACTTTTTCTATTCAACCACTACTCTGCCGGTGTTGTTGTATTTGGGGAGAGGTCTGCATTGTCAAATCACAGTTTAGGAAAGGTGATACTTTATAATTGTTATTCGATAAAGAAGAAAATATCAGAAGGACAAGTTGATTTGTAACATTTAACTATTTTGCAGGTCAACTTTGAAGACTACGATGCTCTCATTGGATTCATTAATGTAGACGGAAACCACTGGAAATGTCTGGTGTGTAAAACCATTGTCAAGTTGCAGACATTGTAGTTGATTAATTATGGAAATGGATAAGTGACCAATGACATGCTTTTACTAGTATCTCAACAGGAATTTGCAGAAAGTGTTTGTGGTGGATCCCCAAGGGAATGAAGAAGAGAAAGATTCTCAACTTGCTGCCAAAAGATTCAGGTGTTGTATTTTTTATTATTATTATTATCATACAGCCACAGACCCCCAAATATGATCACCCTTGTGAGAGACCCGCATCCTGGAATTTAAAAGGCATCTGTCTTTTATAAACACCTAATAAACTGAATAAAATAAAAAATATAAATCCAAAATGAGTGTGAATTAAGTTTCGTTATTATGAACACTTTCGTACTCACTATAGCAAAATACTGCTAAATGTATTATTAGTTTATTTTAATGTTTATGTATATTTATATAGCAATTAATGTAATAGCTGGATAACTGAAATGTCAATCACACTTTAATTTAACTGATATGTCAATTCACTAATTTATTTTATTAACTTGGAAGCGTAAGTTATTTTATCTGATTAATTACGTGTTTTAATATTTTATTTCTTAGTTTTCTCTAGGTTTGAATCTTTTCATTTATACGGTTTTCTGTTGTACAGGTTTTCAACATTTTAAGCTTACTATTTTTTTTGTTTGTTTGTTTTATCTAGATTTTAATCTTATTTGTTGTCTTCTTAACGTAAATATTATGTAGGGAATACTCCAAAATCCTCCAAAAGGAACAAAATTTTTTTTTTTTTTCATTACATATGTTGACATATTTAAATAAATCATTACATACATAAATGTTGCTCTAAATTGATTTTAATATTGAAATATGTTAAAAAAAAACTTACATGAAGACACGCACATCATCAATAACATAATGAAATATTTAAATGCAATATTAAATGTAGAAATAGTTCATTAAAATAGCAAATTACTCAATTAAACATATAAATAAATGTTAAAAACTGCTTTAGTTATTTGTTAAATCAAACAAATAAATGCATGTACTCCTTTTCATTTTAACATTTGTTTGAATTAATTTTAGAAATATGGGTTGTTTTTTCATTAAAGCAAATTATATAATTGAATGGTATATTAAAGGATTTATAACATCTGTTATATTAATATTAGTAAAATCTTAAATATTTCAAAAACTATTTATTGATTATATTTTGAGAAATTGTATTAATTAATAAAATAAGTCATTCGTCCAGTTACTCTCTTGTGTCCCCTGTTGATTCCATGAACCTCCGTTTGAAACTCCTGATATAGTCTCATTCACACAACTCTGATGACATTTCTTTTTGATTCAGTATCAGCTGATTGTGAACTCTACACGATGCTTTTCTCACATACCTGTAGGCAGTACTTCAACATGCGTCAGATACTGCATGCTAAGACAGACTGGGTGGATGTGAAATGGACACATGGTGTTTTGAAGCACACTAACCAAGAAGACGGTTACAGCTGCGGAGTTTATGTCATGCAGGTAACCAAGCAATTTTCAGTGGCGGCTCGTGGGTTTTAAAATAGAGGAGGCACACTAATTGTATGGTCTGGGATCCCTGCCGATTATTATTATTAGTATTAGTATTTGCTTAACCACTTTAAAATGGCTTTTTTTGGTTGCTTTTAGTCAGAAAACGTAAAGGAAATGACACACATACAGCAGGATAATATAACTTCCATTTAATTAAGCCGCGACTGCTGTAGCCTATCCAGTTTAGGTGTGTTTTCCCTTTATTTTTAATTTGTATATATACTGTTTTAATGACAGCTTGGTAAATCTTTTGGCGGTCAAATATTCATTATCACGACTCATCATAAGTACTTGGTACATTATCAGCACAGCGGGAGACATTCAAACTAATATCACGTAATTTACGTCTCTGTGATGATTGGTTGATATCAGAAGGAGGCTAGCCTGCCTTGCTAGGTTTCTTTTCTCAACACTTCTCAGCGCTGAAAGTGAACACTTGATGCTGATTGGTTAATTTTTTTACCAACGGAGGCACAAGAGGCACTTCTCTATCATTAGCGGTTGCAATTACATCAGCAGATTCGGCACATTCGCGATAGAAAAGCGGCACTTTCCAACTTCAGTAACGTGTTATGGTATTACAGCTGTGAAATTACAAACAAAAACATACACATTCTGAGACATGAACTTAAGGAATTGTGAATTTTATTAATATTAAATCGTCCTCCTCCCATTTTCACCTCAAAATTTTGGGGAAGCTGTGCCTCCCCTGCCTCCCCCGACAAGCCGCCACTGGCAATTTTATGAAACATTTCAACAACAATCATTTTTGCACAGCCTCAGTAGTGTAATATTTACTTTTATTATTCTGCTATAGCTAATGTGTTTTGCATTTATATTTGATTTATGTGATTCAAAAGATGGCTTAGGAAGTAGTGGAGGCTTTTCCTCAGACACCATCGAAAATCATGATACCTTCATGTAAGCGCAGCCTCACAGAGCTTCGTAAGGACATGGCTGTAACAATCCTACAAGCATCAGGTATGTTTTGCATCTATCAATCCAATCCATTATCCATCGATACATCTATCCATCCATCTAGCCATCCATCCATCTATACATCCATCCATCTATCCATCCATCCATCATCCATCCTTCTATCAATACATCCATCCATCTATCCATCCATCCATCTATCCATCTATCCATCCATCCATCTATCTATCCATCTATCCATCCATCCATCTATCCATCCATCCATCTATCCATCTATCCATCTGTCCATCCATCCATCATCTATCCACACCTGTCAGTCGGTCTATACAATCCATCTATCCACTGTCTATCTGTCTATCTGTCAGTCTGTCTATCTATCTGTCAGTCTGTCTATCTATCCATCTGTCAGTCTGTCTATCTATCTATCCGTCAGTCTGTCTATCTATCCATCTATCTGTCTATTATCCGTATATTATCCATATATCCGTCGATCGGTCTATCTATCCATCTATCCATCTGTCTATCCGTCCA
Organism: Sinocyclocheilus anophthalmus; assembly: GCA_018155175.1. Lineage (NCBI taxonomy): Eukaryota > Metazoa > Chordata > Actinopteri > Cypriniformes > Cyprinidae > Sinocyclocheilus > Sinocyclocheilus anophthalmus. The sequence continues at coordinate 2,208 of JADLZN010005993.1, read as the reverse complement.
TCTGTCAGTCTGTCTATCTATCTGTCAGTCCATCTATCCATCTATCCATCCATCATCTATCATCCATCATCCATCATCCATCATCCCTCTGTTATCCGTCAGTCGTCTAGCTATCGTCAGTCATCATCCATTCTATCCATCCACTGTCGTCTATCTATCATCCATCCTATCCTCTGTCTATCCGTCTCCAGTCTGTCTATCTATCTGTAGTCCATCCTCCATCTATCAATATATCTATACGTCTATCTATCATTAGCAGTCTATTGGATATCTACAATCTTATCCATCTGTCTACCGTCCATCTGTCAGTCTGTTATCTATCGTCAGTCCATCTATCAATTTATCCCTCATCTGTCAGTCTGTCTTCTATTACATCTATCCATCATCTATCCATCTGTCTATCCGTCCATACTGTCAGTCTGTCTATCTATCTGTCAAGTTCAATTCTATACATCTATACATCTAATCTATCCGTATATCTATCCATCTATGTCTACTATCTATCATCCACTAATCCATCTATCCATCCATCCATCCCATCTATCCATCCATATATCCTATCCATCCATCTATCATCCATCCATCCTTCTATCCATCCATATATCCATCCATCCATACATCATCCATCCATACATCATCCATCCATCTATCCATCCATCCATCCAACATCCATCCATCTATCCATCTATCCGTCTATCTATCAATCCATCTAATCCATCTATCCATTCATCTATCCATCCATCTATCCATCCATCCATCAATCCGTCTATCCAATCGTCAGTCTGTCTGTCTGTCTGTCTGTCTGTCTGTCTGTCTATCAGTCTGTCTGTCTGTCTGTCTAGAAGTCTGTCTGCTGTCTGTCTGTCTGTCTGTCTATCAGTCTGTCTATCATCTGTCTATCTATCTATTCGTATGTTAAAGTTTGAACAGTTTAAAGAGAAAACTGATTTGTAATATTGTGATTACAGTGTTCAACCCAAAGGAACATTGCTCCTTTTGTGGCCTACATTCTCCTCCTGGATGTGTGGGTCTGAACACATGGGTTTGTGTAATTTTTAATAGCAATTGGCTAATTATATTAGCTATTACACATAGAGCCCCTGTCGTAAATTATAAAATTAATTACATAATTAGTCAAACTGAAATGTAATGCTTTTGCAATCGAAGTAACATTATTGCAAATGTTATGTTTTAATTTGTATAAAAACATAGACTGTATACAAATTTTTTTAAATTATGTTTACATTTAGAAAGCTATATTTGTTATTACTGAAGTGTTAAAAATGTAAGAAAGCCTGTCTGTACCTTTCAATGTATTATTTTTTGCAATATGAAAGTATAAAAAGGTTAATTATCACTTCTCCCCCAACCAGATTCAGTGCAGCAAATGTGAAAGGTGGTTCCCTTTCATGTGTCAAAATAAAAAAAGAAAAGACCTAACACAAAATAAAAGAAGAAGTGGTTGTGTGCCCCAGTCTGTGAGTAAAACAGACTTACCTACGTGATACTCCAAAGTTGTGTATATCAATACATATTTTTATTTGATTTTTTTACTTAATTTTATAAATTTTATTTTATTCACTGACTGTTTGTTGTTGAAATGGAGACACAACATTGCTTTCCTTTTTGTAACAATATATACATTTTAATCAGATGCATCATTCTTTCATTATTTCTGTTTGCATAAAATGACTGTAGATCTGAAATTTATTTGGATGGGCTCCTGGAAAAAATTCTAAACAACTGGGAAATTTTGAACAGGTACATTTTATTGAACTAAATGAAAGTGGCAAATGAAAGGTTGTGAAAAATGATGAAAAAAAAAATAAATGACCAACATTAGTTTTGAACATACAATTCCCTATGCACACAGGTAGAAATGGAGAAAAGAGAGGTAGTGAAATATGTTGTTTCTGTTTTGCTGAAATTAGACATATCCCAGGTGAAAAAGAAATATATTTAAATTCTGCTTTTTCAGACATACTATATTTAAATTATACTAAACTAAGTGCATATTAAATGTATTATTCAGAAATAACTTTAAGTATATTAAGTGTATTTCAAAATATGTTTAAGTTGGATTTTAATCTAATTGTAATCTATTTAATATATTGAAATTGTTGAAATGGAACCACTTTAAGTATATTTAGTGAAATTTAAGTGTATTTCTTAAAATACATTTAAAATGTCCTTTTAATACTTTATGAA
>JADLZN010005991.1:0-84809 GCA_018155175.1 Sinocyclocheilus anophthalmus | reverse complement strand
AAGTTATTTCCCTTAACCAGGAAATTAAGCTCTTAGAATTGACAAGACAGTTGACACTGAGAGGTCAGCTAAATATCTACAGATCTAAAATATTCATAATTAATTATAAATAGTTATGATTAATTATTCATATTTCCCCCTGAGCTGATTCGCTACACCAAAGAAGCTGGTTGTTCACAGAGTGCTGTATTCAAGCATGTTAACAGAAAGTTGTGTGGAAGAATAAGATGCACAACCAACCGAGAGAACCCAGCCTTATGAGGATTGTCAAGCAAAAGCGATCCAAGAATTTGAGTGAACTTCACAAGGAAAATGGACTGAGGCTGGGGTCAAGGCAACAAAAGCCACCACACACAGACGTGTCAAGAAATATGGCTACAGTTGTCGTATTCCTCTTGATAAGCAACTCCTGAACCACAGACAACATCAGAGGCGTCTTACCTGGGCTAAGGAGAAGAAGAACTGGACTGTTGCCCAGTGGTCCAAAGTCCTCTTTTCAGATGAGAGTTTTGTATTTCATTTGGAAACCAAAAGTCTGGAGGAAGGGTGGAGAAGCCCAAGATGCTTGAAGTCCAGTGTAAATTTTCCACAGTCTGTGATGATTTGTGGCGCAATGTCATCTGCTGGTGTTGGTCCAATTGTGTTTTTTGAAAACCAACGTCACTGCACCCGTTTATCAAGAATTTTTGGAGCACTTCATGCTTCCTTCTGTCAACCAGCTTTTTGAAGATGCTGATTTCATTTTCCAGCAGGATTTGGCACCTGCCCACACTGCCAAAAGCACCAAAAGTTGGTTAAATGACCATGGTGTTGGTGTGCTTGACTGGCCAGCAAACTCACCAGACCTGAACCCCATAGAGAATATGGGGTATTGTCAAGAGGAAAATGAAAAAACAAGAGACCAAAAAATGCAGATGAGTTGAAGGCCACTGTCAAAGAATCCTGGGCTTCCATACCACCCCAGCAGTGCCACAAACTGATCACCTCCATCCCACGCCGAATTGAGGCAGTAATTAAAGAAAAGGGAGGAGCCCCTACTAAGTATGAGTACATGTACAGTAAATGAAACATACTTTTCCAGAAGGCCAACAATTCACTAAAAATGGTTTTTTATTGGTCTTATGAAGTATTAAAATTTGTTGAGATAGTGAATTGGTGGCAAAATGTGAGCCAAAATCATCACAATTAAAAGAACCAAAGACTTTAAACTACTTCAGTCTGTGTGCATGGAATTTATTTAACCCTCTGAGGAGTCGAATTAACGCGGATACGCGTTTTGAGGCATCGTCTCCTGATAACACCGAAAAGAAATTAAATTACACTTTCAGTTTTGATCTTACAGATAGGAGCAATACATCAATCAAATCTGTAAATTGTCTACTTTTATCTGTATACACACATAATAACAACAAAACATTGTGCATTTATAAGATAAAGAAAACAAACAGGGTGTGCTGTCTACCGCCTTGGTCTGCGTAATCTTTATTTAAAAACGCGTCATTAAAATGAACTGTAACACAGCAAATACTCAACAAAGAGACATGATAGATATATCTATAGAAAGCTTGACATGTCTACTTTTAAACCAAGCAAGTCTTATCGAAAGCAAATATTCTGTGAAAAAAGTAATCCATATGAAACCACCGCGATGTCCAGTCTTTCACATCTACCTTCATTATATCTAATGCGACCACGCCCACGCGCTGAGCGCTATTGATATTATAATCATCCACGTGAAGCGCGCGGCGTGTAAACGCCCACATCACAGCAAACACAGCAGCAAGACCTCAAGCTTTACTGTTCGCATCGCGCTGAGAGGAATAAGACAGAATTCACCTCAAGAAGATTTGGATTACCTCAGGAAAAAACAATACATGATGTAAGTCTTTTTTATTAACATACGTGTATAGTTTTCACATAACGTACCCATTTACTAGTTAGAACTTTCTCCAAACTATAATTCCTGACTAAATGTATAATCAAGTGAAACATTATGAAGTTTCATTCACAGCATCTAAATGTCACGATGCCAGGATGTTTTTATGTTCTATAACAGACAGAAATATGATATAAAAGTAATATGAGTTATAATGTTACTAGCCTAATGTCAGTAAGAATGATTAGTCAAAACTTGTGTTAGGATATTCTCTGTTCACGAATATATGTTATATATATATGTTTATAACTATAGTTTTGGATTGTATAGGCCTACATACAAAAAATGCTTGTGTTTATGAATGTAACTATGCTTATGTTCATGAATATCTGCTCTGGTGTAAATAATTTGAATGTGTTATACCCGTGTCTTATGGAGTAATGACGCTGCAATGTTTGAAACTGTTTTAATTTTGGTTTAGGACTGTGGCTGCATCACCGGCATCTTGCACAAGAAAGGCACACGCACGTCGTTCAGTTTTGAGTTCACTGGAAAATCACACTGAGTAAGTGCACAGTATAGTAATTGTATTATTCCTAGAATATGTGGTAATATTATTTGTGGTTGATAGTGTTAAAATGTAAGAACTGGCATTTTTTTCTCATGAAGTATGCATACTATACTGAGGTACTGTGGGGAGTACACCACTCTGGCCTTCACCTGCATCTCTCATAGGAAGAGGACACTCGTTCAGTTTTCAACTCCTTTCAGAATCTTAGAGTAAGTGTGCATTCACTATTTTACAGATGTTACTTTCATTTGATTTAGTTACTTTGTGGTAAAATATGTTTGCTATGTGGTAATTGTGTTCTTTGTTTAGATAAATTAGTACTAGTATCAGTGAACATCATAATAATGTTAATAATGTAGTTTGTGTAAACAGCATGCTTGCTTTTTTATTTCAGATGTGAGAATAACAGTGCAAAAGGACCTGTTGCAAAGAGAGCCAAAGCAATTAAGCAGCCCACTTGGTCATGGAAACCAGATACTGACGTTGACATGTTCCACAGGCTCGGAGATTCCTGCCCGCACAAGAACCCGGACCACAGCTAAGACCATGTGATGCACACACTCCCAAAATGATGTGATAGTTATATATATTCTAAATAAACTACAAACAAAAAAATAGATACATTTCTTTTTCCTCATTTCTTGTAGCAATTCCCTCTCAGTCACTCACCTGACAGCTCATTATGCAGCTCATTATGCAGGCATTTGTCTTCTCAAGTGTGAATCACAGCATTATCCATGACCATTCACACCCCCTCGCATATTCCTTTTCTACACAAAAAATGTCTTAGAAAATTTAAATCAATATAATTGTTTTCTGTGAGTGAGTAAACAATATGATTTTCACATCATTCTGAAGCAAAAAATCTAGACTTCAAGATCAGTTCTCAAAATTATTGTGATCAAATGTTCTGTATTTGTTTTATGGCCTTATTTCAGTGACTTTAAAATTTTAGTTTTTCACTAAGCACGCATAAACGTTGTTTTCTCAAAAACACAATCACATACATACATGCTGCTCACATATTATTGTAACCCAGTTTGTGCTGATTATGGTGCTAATAAACTTAGTCATTAAAATGTTTATTAACAACTGAAAAAAGCACAAATGTCAGGACATGTCAAAACTTATCAGGCCCAAAACACCCTCAGACCCCAGAGGGTTAATACACGAGTTTCACAATTTGAGTTGAATTACTGAAATAAAAGAATTTTTCCACGACATTCTAATTTATTGAGATGCACCTGTACTTCACAAATCCTTGGGTATTCTCAGATTTTATTACATTTTTTAAATATGTTTTTCACTTTTTTTTTGATGCAGTATTCAAAGCAGAATGTATTCTAGTAAATAAAACAAAATCACAATCAATTCCACAAAGATAACAAGGCCTTTACATAATTCGCCAAATCAAAGTAAAAAAAAAAAAAAGTGACTAAAAAAAATTACATAGAAACAATTTTCACTCAAAAAAATGGTCGAGAATTTCACAAATAATTAGAAAGAAAAAGCAAGTAATATGTTTAATTAAACGTGAACATTTTAAGTAGAAAGACAGATAATATTTTCTTGCAAAAACTTAAAAAGTAAGCGGTGGAACAATATTACACCAAGGCAGGCTAAAAACTATAATGGGGCAAATATATGAGCATTGGATGGTTAAATGTTTGCTAAATCCCAAAGAGAAGTGTTCATTTAAGATCTGAGACATATAGAACTAGTCATTTTCTGCAAAATATCAAAGATGACATCTCAGTCTTTCCCCGAAGGCTGCAAGCCTCCCAAACGCAGGCATTCCTTTGAATCTAGAATGATTCAAAGCACGCCGAGGCAGTTGACCTTACACTAACACAATACAACAAATGTGGGAAATAGAGAGAAAGAGAGAGCTAAGAAAAATGGGGGGGAAAGTAGATGCATAATTGTCCCCAAGGTAGCAGCAAAAGTGAAATCTGTTGTTGGTTTGGCAAAAGAAAAGGTCAGTGCTTTCAGAGGGCCTATTCAATATCGCACATACGCCCAAGCCTGGTGGTTTTGGACGGCCACTCTTGAATCAAGCTTTCAGATGAGCCTTCATTGTTCCCTGAGGTTTGGAGAGAAACGCTCCGTCAACAAAGGCCACGCCGGGGTCTGATTGCAAGGAGGACAAAAAGAGCATTCAGCCGGAACCACCATATTATATCTGCTGATAAGAAACGGTTACAGTCTAAATACACACATGTGAACCAACACACACAGAAGAAGATAACAGGGCTGGCTAACAAAATGGTAAAGCAGGACAAAGCCTTACGACAAATGACTTGTAGCAACTAAGCAAGCTCTATAGAATGAGGTTTGTGTTGTGTGTTGTGATATATGACACTGCTGCTGGGCTGGAAAATCAGCAAGCAGAAAAAAGCCCACAAAGAACAGAGATCTAAGGGCAAAATAAATGCTCTCTTTTGCTGGAAACACTATTTCTGTGCTTTGAACTCCCATAATGAAGTTGTAATACTATCAGCAAGTCTTTCTTGAAGGAGTTGGGAGAAAAATGAGACCGGAGGGTGTCCCTTTCTATGGCAAAGCATCTGCCGAGTTCGATTGTTTTGTTTGGCCCTCCCAGCTTTCTGTACTACAAGCTCAACTACTCTAGTACACACTCGCACACACAATTTGCACATAATAGGCACTTAAAAGCCTTGTGGCCGTTCTATAATGAATAGTCATTAAGCAATACGTTACATGAGGCAGTTAGCCAGACATAACAACAGGTGCAGAACAGGAACAGCCTAATACGCTTAGCAAACATTAAGATAATATTGCTTTGAATCCCTGAATAGATGACCGTACATCAATTGAATTCCATATCAATGCACCAATCTGGCTTTCAAGCAAATTAATTACAAGAATTGTGATTTTTTTTTAAATTATTTTTAAGTTGTTCGTACAAAAAAATACACTGTCCAGACGATGCTTTCTTTTACAGATGTAATAGCAAAATATGCGGCATCACAGTATTCAAAAGAATAAAAACTTAAAATCTATGTTTATTATTTTAAAATTTACATTAAGAAAAGTTGTTAAAGAGTTTTATATTTATTTTTTTAAGAGTATTCACATAAGTGCGGCAAGGTAAAATTGGAAATTTCCATCACCACACTGCATCCAGACAATTTTCTTACATTAGATATTCAGGAGAGGAATACAGTGATATTTTACTGTATAAGTAAAGAGATTGTTTTTATTGAATCAAACATAAGAGCGCACAACAAACCATACCCTTGAAATTATAAATTGCGTTAATATATTTTATTTATTATTATTATTATATGATATATTATATTATAGTATATTATTATTTTTTAGAATGACAAGTAATGACAAACCTCGGGATAGGAAATAAAGATTAATAATACCACAACAACATGTAAATGTAATCTAAATTGTTGTGAATTATCCTTTCTTTGATTTTTTGCATGATTTACTGTATGACCAGACAGTTTTGGGAGTTCAACTAGGACTGCCCAATTGGTGGGAAAAATCATTTGTAATTTCTGGTTAAAAATTGCGATACAGTTAAAATGCAAAATTATATAAAGAAAACATTTATATAAAAGAAACAAAATGCTCTGTTTTGTTTATTGTAGGGCTACACAAGTTGGACAAAAATCAAAAATGTAAAATGACTATATATCAGTATGACTAATCAATATTAATATGATTATTATGATTATTATTTGAAAAAAATAAAGGAATAAATGACAAATTACATTGTTATAAATATTACTATTGTAATAAATTACAATATTTTGTGTTATAAATTGTAAATAGACACATTTCTATAAAATGCTCATTAAAATTTTAAAAGTAATAATAATAATAATAGTAATTTTCTTAGATTTTTGGGGTTCTATACGACCCAGACATGTTCTTGAGAACACACAATATCAGGGATGCAATATCATCATAGGTACTGTGGCTAAATCACAATCTGAGCAAGGTACAAATCATCTGAAAAATGCCAGTCGCTAACTAACACTTCCTAAGACCACCGATAAGGGCTTTGCAAGATACTGCACCCAAACTTTGTTGGCAGAGAGACTGAGGTAACGTCACTTTAGCTCAAGGATCAGTATAGATCTGCTGGGTTCAACTGTTCAGAGTTGAAGCTCTCTTGCGGTATTTAATTTCAGCTGTAAAGAGGCCCTCTCATCGCCCGGAGCTCTGCTGTCTGCTTCACAATCTGTGGAAAGAGACAGTCGAACAACTCTGCTCTCTCTCATTCTCTCTCGTTTTTATTCCCGCTCTCATTAAGCATGCCTCGCAGTGCCTCATATGTCACCCTGCATTTATTAAGTCACCATCAAATTAATTATGCCCTTCTCTCTGCCAGCCCAATGCAATCTTTCTGGTCACATTATTTCAGATTAAACTATTCCAGTGAAGAAATGGCTCCCATGAATGAAATTTGGTGGAACATAAGGTGCATTGTCTCATAAAATCATTTCAAACAGATGTAATGTGAAGAGAGTTAACTGATTTGGTGAGGACACATTGCTGAATTGTGATAGTATGCTTACGAACACGAGGCGAAAAATCAAAACAGATGTTTGGAAGAGAGATTTAAAGGGACAGTTCGCCCAAGAATGAAAATGCTTTCACTAATTACTTACCCTCATGTCTTTGTAAACCCAAATGACTTTCTTCCATGAAAATACCCTTTGTACCCTGTTCCTTTAAAAACAAGAAGAAACGAGCAAACTAAAGACTAATAGGAACTCGCAGAGGCTTAAAGGGATAGTTCACCCCAAAATAAAATAAAAATTCTCAAGTTGTTCCAACCCTGTATGACTTTCCTTCTCCTTTTGAACAGAAAAGAAGATATTTTAAAGAATGTTGAAAATGTTAAAGCAGAAGAAAGAAACTCATACAGGTTTGGAACAACTTGAGGGTGAGTAAAGGATGACAAAGTCGCTAGTGCACTCTTAAAAACAAGCTACTCTTCTATTCATTTATTTCGAAAAATAAAAATAAAAACACCCGGAAGTGTTCAATCACGGTGTAATATTTCTGAAAGTTAAGAGACCATGTGACAAAAGCAAAAGTAACACAAAAACGTACTTATATAAAACTTTCCATAAAAAATTACATTGCAACACAATTTGTTACTTTACTTCAATAATGTTGAGCTACGTTTAAAAGTAATATTACACAGTATTTTGCATCTGAAACTGTCAATAGCAGATGTGTGTGATTCATCACCCATGTGCGCAATACTCTAAATTAGCAAGCCACTGTTTTCGCTTAATTACAATGCAGAATATTTTCCTTTGTTTATTTAAAGCACTCATCACTAATAATGAACAGCAATTCCCCATCTCTGTGATTAAATCTAGTTTGCATCATTTTGATAAATGTTAATGATGTGTATAGCAATTTTAATATCTTGCTTAACAAATGCACATGCAAACCATCTAAAACTGTAGTCCAAAAGGGAAACTGACTCATAGGTCTGTCTGCTCTCTCAGAGGATTTGCATTCAGTTCTTTCTGATTGTAAACCTTTAAACCTCTTATAAGAAATGCTGGTTTTACACAACTTTCTTCAAGACTTTTCCATTTTGAATAACCTTTATATCGCTGAAATGAACTTCTGGGTTGCCACATCTTTTGATTAATAAACTTTTGTGACTTTTCCAGTCATTTATGAGCACTGGATGAGGATTTAATCCTTTTTAATTTTGATTTTAATTTTCTGTGTTCACTGTTTTAATTACAGGGTTTCCATCATTTCCTTCTTTAAATATGCTGCCCTATGTAGACATAGATGTTATATTTCTGTGGAACTCCCATATAGCATCTTCATCCATTGAAAATACTCCATCAGCCTTAATAAGAATTGAATGACTTATGTGATGCATTATGGTGTGATTAGCAGTTTCTTGCAATCCTGACAGACCTTGCAGTGCATGCTATTCTCAAAGCACGATCAAGGCCTCTGATTTGTTCTTACTGAGGCAGTGCTGCATAAAGCTTATACTCGCCACAAAGAAAGCACCAACTCTCTGTGTTTCTCTCTGGGGCAACATTGCTCCTGACAGCAATGGCTTTTAAATGCTCTGCCGGTCGAACAATGGCATTGACTTACGGTCATCCATCCCTGTTTTCCTATGTGAACAAGGGAAAAGGCGACCACACAACCATGCACCACTCAAGGTCATAACCAGACAACAAACTTCTGGCCTCCGTTATGAGTGATGGATAACACGAACTCCTTCATCCCGACACAGAAATGTTCCGAAAATTGTATTATCTGAGCACAGAGATAAAAGGATTACTAAACAGAGGAGATGAGAACGTGAGCGATATGGAGACAATGAAAAATGGGTGTATTGAGGGATAAGGGGAGGATGGAAAGATGAAACATTTCACTTTCCAAGGTGCTGTATGAGGGGAAAGACACTGTGTGTTTCTGACAGGCGATCACAGGGGCTTCAAGTCTGTATGTCTGTCAAATTCAACGGCACAGAGACACACACGCACAAACTTTTAACGCTGCAATGGTTTTAAGTCACACAGAATCTAATGCAAGGCGAATTTAGGCTCCCAAGCTTCAAAAACCCGAAGGGTGAACAGGTCAATTTGTGATATCAAAATAAATTTTAATCATATCCTAATTTTAAATCATTAATGCAATCACATCATGAGGAATCAGGTTTTTGTTAATCCTAAGAGATAAAAGAGTTCACTTACTATAAAAAACATAAGCTGTTTAAGAAGTCTAAACTTTTTTCTTACCTAAAAACAGAAACTAAACTGAATCTATTAAAACTGACATCAACCCAATACATTAGCATATGACCATCCATTTTTACACCACCGATCAAGTCATGTTTATTTACAGTACAGATTCACAGCTTCACAGTACTAAAGAGGAAAATAACAGAATCAATGATCCAGACTTCTTCAGATATGAGACAAATTCAAATTCTGCTGTAAAGCAGCTCTAAAAAACACATTAGTGTCATTATTCAGCTCAAGTCACTTTAGCATTGAAAAGCTGTGTAAAAAGTTAATCAATTATGAAACAATTATTTAATTAAGCTATAAATAGCTCTATAGAAGACAACAGCATCATTATACAGTTCGATTTAGTTTCATTATTCATATCATTGTTCACCCACTGCCTATTAGGTGATCATAAACTTGGCCTACCCAGTCATGTGGATGGAAAATGTCATTAAAATCTCAATTTTGATGTTTTTAGTTCTAAAAAAAAATTTATTCCAACATTATTAATAGACATGAGGGAGGCAATTTAAATAAAAAACAAATGCATAGTAGAACCTATTTAAATCCTAAATCATGCTTTGATAAGGAGGGAGACGTGAACAAGCAACCAAACGAAGCAGCCGTGGACAAAAAACATTCTGTTTTCCCACCGAGAACAGATGCATGTTTTTGTCCTCTTAATCACAAGCTCCGATTCCTGACCCGAGCCGCTTTGCAGCATTCTGTCCCACCGAGTGAGTGTGAGCGTGTGTGTGAGTCTATAAGTGTGAATGCATCACTGGGAGTGTGTTCATCGAGGCATGTAAACCACAGCAGAGACATGTAAGTCAGCAGAGGGCCCGAGCGAGGCTTTAATGAAAGCAGTGTGTCAGCGGAAGGTGTGATGAATTCGGGAGACATGGGAGGGGGAGAGGGAAGAAAAAACAAGAGGGAAGATAGAGGCAGAGGGAGAAGGGAAGAGCGGAGGGCTCTTAGCAGTTGGGTCCCCAGTGTGAGAGTGTGATTCCGGCAGCTAGCAGCAGGAGAATCTTAGAGGCTGTAGCTTTGCTTTATTGGAGCCTGGAAATCAGTAAACAAGACTGATGTGTGTTGTGATAGGATGCTAAACCCACTAACGCACTCTCCATCAACTTTTTCTATCTGTCTTTTTCTGTCTATTGTCTCTTTTGGTCTGTCAATCTCTTTAAGTTCTTCATGGCAGTACGCTGTTGGATACCCAACTTCCTTCATTCTCTATATCTCTCAGAGTAGCATTTTAACATAGTCACCGTTGCAAAACCACCTACTCACCAGAATCATCAGATGAGCCTTTATTATCACTGTAAAATGACAGAATGTCACTAACCTCTTACACAAATATCTAATTAGAAAATATCTAATTGCAATTTTTCTGATGAAAATTTAAACAAACAAAATTTAAAATGCAATTAATCAACCTCTAGATTTCCTGTGCTGATTTGCCGACTATTTGGCCAAAATCTATTTGACATATCATGAAATAATGCATTAAAGTTAAAATGCATTATTATATTATTATATTATATATTATATATATATACTATATATATATATATTACTTATTATTATTATTGTTGTTATTACTATTAATAATAATCCCTAAAAATAATTATTTGGTCTATTATTATTTATTTATTATTATTATTATTAAATAAAATATTACATATTTATATTACTTATATTATATTTAGACATTTTATATGAATATAATATAAATATATAAATAAAATAGATCTCTGTTCATCACTGTGTTTGTAATGTAGCATTATGCACTCATGTTTATAGCCAAGCAAACTAAGGCACTAAAATGTAGCCTCTCTCAAATAAAACTTAGGGATGATTCATTTTAGCAAATCTGTTCACTTGGATAGTTAATTTAAATGCACCAGTTCATTAAAACTGTGAATTATATAATTATATCAATTATAAAATAATATCAATTATATGAATGATGGTGTTCTCTAGTTATATTAGGGGCATTTTGTGAATAAATCTGTTCAAATATGTCATCTTAATTAGGACTCATTGTTTTTGTGTTAGAAAAACACTGCTCTGATTGCAAAGAGCAGTAAATTAATTCATTAACTTGTAGTGTAACATGACTGTAGTTTAGCTACTTGAAATTATGAGCACCTTGAAGCTTCCCCCACACTGGTTTTTATATGATTAAGTGCATGTGTAAGTGGGTGTACGCAAGTGCTTGCCTAAAGCTCCTTCCCTGTCAATTTCTTTTCAATTGCAACCTTTTCTACCCCACTTTCTAATCTTAGAGGAAAAAAATCAGACACACAATCAAGCACTGCAGCCCATGAGGGCCCTCAAATCATCACGAAGAACAAAAAAATATGAAAACGTAAAAATGAAAGGCTAAAAATGCCATTTACCCTCGTCAACCATCTGTAACGTGCACATTTATGCAATGCTGCCCTGACAACCTATAATTCAGAACTCAATTACCATTCCAAAAAGTGCACAGTATGCAAAGGGACTTCGGACACCCAAGTGGACACCTGCACAAAATCGTTTGTCATGATTAAATGACAGCTCTTTTGATTGGCTCTGATTTGTTGACAGCTCCGGCCAATCAGAGGAGAGAAATAATAGGACAAATATCAGACTAACATGAGAAATAGAGGGAGAGAAACAGTGAAAGAACACTAAAATTAGGCCAAGAGCTGTCATCTGTCCATCAAAGACAGTGCAAACATATCTGAAAATCAACAGCCTCTTTGAGTTCATTTGGTCCATAAAGATTTCAAAAAGTTTTATAAATTAAAACACATCGCTAAGCTATAAACTCAAAGTCTAGGCCATTCAGAAAGATACTTAGCTTTTCCTTCAAAGAACAAACCAGTAAATCTCACAGTCTAAAAATACCCAGATAGAGCTGTCTTAATCTTACATTTAAAGGAACAGTTCACCCAAAATGAAAAGTTGCTGAAAATCTACTTACCCTCGGGCCATTCAAGATGTAAATGAGTTTGTTTTTTCATCAGAGCAGATTTGGAGAAATTTAACATTACATCACTTGCTCATCAATGCATCCTCTGCAGTGAATGGGTGCCGTCGGAATGAGAGTCCAACCAACTGATAAAACACTGCAATAATCCACAAGAATCCACAGCACTCCAGTCCATCAACGGACATCGTGTGAAGCGAAAATCTGCGTGTTTGTAAGACAAATTTATTATAAAACTCTTGTTTCCAGTTAAGTCCTCTATCCATACTATTGCATTCTCAAGACATCACATCTGAATCAGGAGAGAAACAAGTACAGATCAAGCATAGTTTACAAGCCAAAACTGTCCAAAACAGTTCTAAACTAATATTTTGGATTTTGATGTGAGAGGACAACAGGGGATGGACTTTTCACTGGAGATGTCTTTCTTCACAAGATGTTAATTAATGGACTGAGGATTTCTTGTGGATTATTGTGATGTTTTTATCAACAGTTTGGACTTTCATTTTGACGGCACCCATTCACTGCAGAGGACCCACTGGTGAGCAAGTGATGCAATGATGAATTTCTCCAAATCTGTTCCGATGAAGAAACAAACTCCTCTACATCTTGGATGGCCTGAGGGTAAGTACTGTAAGTTTTTAGCACATTTTAATTTGTCTGTGAACTATTCCTTTAAAGGGATATTTCCCTCAAAAAAGAACCTCTCTCAATTTCACCTGTGCACATTAACACAGATGTTTTTGGCAACAAGTTTGACTACCTGAAATAACTCCAACTGAAAGTACTGGCACACATTCCCTCACTTAGCGTTTTGAAGTGTGGCATCGGAGGGATGATTGGTCTCCTCTCCGAGTGCAATAAGAGCGTGTGCACCTGGCCACAACATCTCATTCACAGATGTGTTTTCCCTAGAGGAGCTTGTCTCTGAAGCCCTCAGAGAGCAGTGGTAATGAGAAGAATGGATTGTATTGATGCTAGTGAATATAAAAGTCCACGGAGGAATAAAACGAAACAGTGGCGACTGACACGCTTCATTACACATCCTGTAAGAACACATTATTGTGCCCTCATCCCCACCTGAGTCGCCTTTCTCTCTCTATCTCCCACCTCTTCTTGCTCTGCCGGTAGAGAAAACAAAACATAAGTGAGACCTCCTTATTACAATTGATTCTCCTGGGCAGCAATGAGACTAATTTGAGAGCAAAAGGAGATGTGTGCCTAAATCTTATCCTTCTCAAAAGTTTTCCTTTGATAAAAATATCCTAATCTCACACTCTTTACACTCTGGCCAAAGTGCCATGGTCAATATTAACTGAAATGTTGCTCATCAAATTCTTTCAAGATCAAATTCTCTCAGCTATGATATACACAGTTATTTAGCTCTATACTCATACTATTCATCATTCTATTCATCTATTTTCATTTCTTCCAAAAAAAATTGAATAAGGAGATGATCTTGTTACTGCAATGAAACTTAAATTAGAAGCCAATTAAGTCCCCCATGGATGAGACAAGACTGAGCAATAACGTTTTCCTATATTAGCTGTTATCTTCTAAGGCTGTACTAAAATTCTGTTCTAATAATTAGTGTAAACCTTTCAAAAAAGATATATTATATTTTATTATATTATATTATATTATATATATTATATAATATTTTATTTTTATATATGATTCCTCATCTATCATCATTGAATTTGGGGTGATCTAAACTTGCAGCATGATATGAAAGAGCAAACTCTGAGCAATACAATTTTTCTGTGGGTACACTCTTCAATTGCTCCTTTTTCATCAGGTCTTTTGCCTCCTGGGTGTAATTCACTGAACACTGTATTAAGTGCCGCCTACAATCAGAGAGGAGAGACTGATATTGGCGCGTCTCCTCGGGGTTTAATGACGGAAGGATCATGCCGCGGCCCAATTTCCTCTCCTGATTAGACAATCAGATCCTGATGACATCAACATGCACAGATGGTGCTTCTTCAGCCGTTTATTTATTAACGAGTGCTTGTGTATTTTTATCAGATGGGGCCTGATGCCAGTGCCCCCAATAGAGAAAAATTACTAGACTTTGATGTTTTCGGCTGGATTTTGTTTGATGCTGTTGATGACCCCTTTCCTTAAAACAGTACGTCTCAAGTGGCTTTGCTTCAGGACCCAGATTTTACTTTGGACAGCAAGTGGCGACTCAACACTGTGTCCTAATCAGGCATGATGCAAAATAATCATCATAAAGCGTGTAAATTTGTGGTTTAATAATCAAAACTAATACATAGAAAAAAAAACCATACACTCAAAGCGATGAGCAAATAATAGGATCCCACAAAAATAAATTAATGTACATTTGGAAATTAATATTTATCAATCATATATATATATATATATATTCTAATAACATTATATATATATATTTATATTATAATTTATTTTCTTTTGGGTGGATACACAACTAGTAGTACTCATAAATAATTAACTCATTTTAATATATATTATATATATATATATATATATATATTATCTATATTTATATATATAATAATATATAATAAAATACTTATGTATGATTATTAATCTTTTTTAAATATTATTTAATACATAATAAAATGTATCTATAAAGTTCACTGCATTACCACTACAGATTGTTTTTTTTCTTTGTTTTTTTAAGAAAGAGGCCAATATTCAAGCTCCTAAATATAATATCCAAAAAAATAAATAAAAAAAAATATCTAATATATATATATATATATTATATATATCATATCTAGATTAACAGTACATATCTATATGTCCCTCTGAAACAACAGCTGCATATTTTTAGGACACAACCCACCAACTGAGAACCACTGCCTTAAAAAAAAAACACTATCGTCTTCTGAAAACCACCATCCAATTCTGGGAAAGGTGCTTTCACTACAGCAACCCTAAACTTCTTTAGTGGCTTAAAAGCAGCACACTACCCCCCAAAACTGTCATTTATAAGGATGTAGCACCTTTCCAATGGAGTGTCTGGAAGCTGGAGTGCTTTGGTGTCAGATGTAGTGTGTAGGGAGCAAATGGGGTTAAATAAGCTGGCGGGGAGAGACGCAGTTGTGTAGCTGACTCTATTGTCTTTAAGGGTGCTGCGAGACAGAGGTTGTTGAGCACTGCAGGAGACGGCTGAGTGAGAGTGACAGCGAACTTGATTGCCATTTGTCTCGCTGTGAACTACTGCCTCGCTTCCGAGAGAAAGAGACAGACTTCGAGACAGACGGGAGGCCAAAGTGCCTTCTCCATATAACAAGAGGCCAATAGAGAGAAGAATGAAAGGCAAAAAACATGAACAAAATGATTTAGAGACTGAGATATGACTGAAGAAAATGGATCTTGGGAATTGCTGAAAGAAAGCAGCTGGAAAAGGAACTGATCACCCAAAAATGAAAATGTACTTATTTTCTCAACCATATGTTGTTTCAAACCTGTATGGTTGATTCTTCATACAACATCAATTAATCATATATGTTAAGCTCTAAAAGCAAAAAAAAAAAATACATAAACATTCCGATTCCGATTCTCTTTCTAAGAACTATAATTGACAGCATATACAAACAAAAATCTACTTTTCTTCAACGCAAAGTTTTATTTTCATAAAAAAACACAAGTAAAAAGTCAGTAATAAAATGAGTACAAATAAAAAAAGTTGCAAACAACAGCACAAATAAATGCAATAGAATAAAGAGAGCTATGAAACTAAGTTTTTCAGGTCAAGTAAGTTTTTATTCAGTTAAAAAATACTACAGAAATTAAAGTAATCAAATGTAAAATAACACTGTGTTATTTTACATTTGATTACTTTAATTTCTGTAGTTTTCATTGTAAAAAATAAATACAGATTAATGCTTACCATTAAAGTTATAAATGTATTCAGTCAAGAGCAGAAAATTATTTTCTTTGTCTTTTGTTCTTTGATTAACATGACAGACAGTAGCATAAATATTGGACTGCAGTCCCTTTAAGAGTTAATCCACGGACCCAATATACTGTTAAACAACATGTGTATTGCGTACTCTTTCTCAACTATTTAACGTTCCAAAACTGACTGTGTTTAACTGGATACTCGCCAAAACGGGCATTTTGACATAATTTTTAGCGCAGTTAGCCACTCATTTTGGTATTTGTGGCTCACAAGCTGTTTGAGACTGAGCGCGGTTTGTGCGCTCCACTAATATTGTTCATTGGTGGTAGTGCCGCAGTGTTGTAGAGCGCGAGTGGGCGCAAAGGAACCTGCGGGAATGACTAAAATAATGCGCAATACAAGCACTATTTAACCGGAGCGAATGAGACGTGTGTGAGAGAGAAGGGGTCATCGGAGAGAAGAGAGCGAGAATGCGCGGCTGACGTTATTGCCTGTGCCGCTGGTAACAAAACGGATCGGCTCCAAATCAGAAAGAATTGAGACTGACCGGCCGATCATGAGGAAAATCGGTGGATTCCGATCTCTGGCCGATCAATCGGTGCATCTCTAACAATAATGGCAGAACTTTCATTTCTGAGTGAACTATTCCTTTAAAAATACCTCAGCAGAAGAGAAAGAGATGAAGAAAACACGAAAGAGTGAGGCATGGAGGTGTATCCCATACCTGTGGGAACGGCCGCGTCCATGGAGGGTCTCTCCCAGGTGTTGACTTGCTCCCAGGCGAAGCCATTAGTCCCCAATGCCACGCTGTAGCCACAATTACTGTAGTGCTCTTCAAACGAACAGCTGCCTACAGAACACACATGAGAGAGAAGAGGGGAAGATGGCATATGTCAATATGATTAAGCCACAGAGTGCCATCATTACTTCATCTTCACTAAAAACACGATTTTCCACCGCATTAAGCTTTATGCTAGCCGGGAGCTAAGGATTAGAAAGCCAGGATGAAATAGCACTAATTAAATGTACTCGTTTTAACACATCTTGTATCGTAGCTTTGAGAGGGGGTTTATTTAAGCAGTAAAGTGCAAGAGGTATTGTGAATACAGACATGACTAAACGGCTATTGCAATTTATGACGTGTAGCGGAGTGACACAATACAGCACAGCCTTGGCTTACTGTTTTTAAGAAATGGTTACAACGTAAAAAAATAAATCAAGATCACAGATTTTTATTAAAATAAAGCTAATTAATAAAATAGATTGTCTCTGAATATTTTAAAATTATAATTAATTATTTTTATTTTTAATTTATTACAAAATTATATTTAATCTATAAATAAGAACCAGGTCAACTATAATTTTGACAGTGCCGTATTTTCTCTGAGTGAAATTACCAATGAAAAAAGTAAAAAGTAGAAAAAAGTGTTAAAAACGTTTTAAAAAGCAGCTCAGACATATTATGATAATAATATTTTGTGAAACTATCATGAAAAATCAAAAAAAAAAGTGAAGCTATCATGAGAAAAAAATTATAAATATATTTTTTAAAACTTTTTTAAAAGCTTTCCATCATGCAAAAATTATTCATTATAATTTTGGGGCAAATTTTTCTGAGATCGTTTTTGTGCCTCTACAATAGCAGCTGAACAAGTTTTTTACAAAAAATTACTATTACTGTATTGACCAATCAGCATATTGCTATATATATTGCATATAGATATCTATTTATATTTCTCGTTTCCTTCAGACTATTTTCTTTTCTGAATCTTTACAGGGTGGGCTGAACATGTCACACAGCCTTACTCAATTGGACGTTACTTTCTGTACCACCCAACATGGAAATCGCTTTGGCTTGTGTGCATTTTAAGCGCTCAGATTCAACATGATGAAACTTCTGCCTGCAGGATACTTACGTTTACATTTCTGCATATTTCAAGGACCAAATATTCATTGCCGTCTTAATTTGCCCCTGCGTATTAAGCTACACAAGAGGATTAAAATGCTACAAAAATAATTAATTTGCCACGAGCGCCGAAAGGCGATGAATCCTACAATACCAGCAAAACTCGCAAACCACATCAAAGGTATCCTCAAAGAAATCGCACAACCGTAAAAAAAACCAATAATAGTCAAATATTCAGAATTTTCCAGGGGGAGCGATCGGATAGCCTCGCGATCTATTGAAGGAAAAAATTAACCAGTCAAAGACGTGATTTTGTGGAACACGTCTGCCCGCTGGGGTTCAGTTAGACAGCAGCAGAAGAAGAAATGAGGTCTCCTGTAGTTTATGTAACCCTCGGTTTCTAATTGCCTTTGAAGTGTTCACATATTCATACTGCCACCCTGCTCGTCCCAGGCCTACGCTGGGAAAAGAAGATGTTTTCATACTCAGAATCGAGAAGTGTCAAACAATTAGCATAGCACTGCAGTGTGTGGTTTTTGTTCTGAATTTTTGTTGAGGGATGTTAAGGGATTCATACACTTTTGGAGAGATACAATAGCAGCGTATCACTGATAGTATCTAAAGTTCAAAAGCCTTCTATAGATGTACCACTTTAGAGACCTACAAGACGTTTTGACATCTCTGACGTGTCAGAAAGTTTGAGAGTTTACTCCAACAGGTGACAGAGTCTAAAACTCAAACACAAGCCCATGGCACGACTTTGAGGAAAAACTTTCACTGTAAAGATCATTTTGAATGGAAAATGTATTTATAAATGAAATTTAAATGGGACTAACAAAAGTACTTTGCAATATTTGTATGGCTCATGAAAGCTCAATAAGTTCAAAATATAAGTGAAACAATGTTATTGTGAAACATGCTATACATATTTCACTGATTCATTGTTTAGAAACCACAAGGAACTAATAAACAGTTAACTGCATTGCTGATGACATTAAACATTTAATATTTTATTATTAAAAACACAGTAAACTCAAGCTGTAAATTGCATGAGATCTATGTTCTGTGAACCGTTAAGGATTCTTTTACATTTCAAGTCATTTAAATGCAATAAGGTTTATGTTTCACAGTAGCTGCTGTCAGCAGTGTCTATCCAAATGAATGGAAATATATTAAAATGTGCTAGAACCATACTTCACATCCAAATATTTACAAGTACTAATGAGATCACACTGCACACACACTCACACACAAACATAAAACAAGCACAAGTTCTTCATTTCTCCTCTAATTAATGTTGCCTACCAATTTGATCCATTATTGATAAGTTGCCCCACAGCATACAAGCAACAGTTTCCAATCTCATCAGCGGCAGACATGGCAGCGGTACGAGCGCGACTCGTCCCCCACATCTGCTGCTCACGGCTCCACACCTCTCACAACTCGCTGCCGCTATGCCCTGCCGCTGGCACGCTGTCAATACGATGTTTATCGAATCTAGCGCTCCTGCTGCCCTATCAGGGGCACTTGATGAACTTAGAGATGATTTCACAGCGCAGGAAAGGAAGAAGAGTGAGATTCGGGGTGGATGGGTAACATCTGCTCGATTAACAGAAAGGTTTGTTTACACTCTGAAAAATAACTGGCGTGTACAGAAACAGAGATGTCACGGTCTTTACTGTTCTCTTTAACTGCAACATGAATAATTGCGTCTTATAATATAATAAACAGACAGAAAACAACAGAGAGACAGACAGAACAACAGACAGAACAGGAGAATGACAGAACGACAGACAAATAGACAAACAGAACAGAGAATGACAGAACGTTAGAAAGATAAAATAACAGACAGAACAATAGAATGATAAAACAACAAACAAAACGATAGAATGATAAAACTACGGACAGAACAACAATGATAAAATGACAGACAAAACAATATCGATTGATAAAAAGATAAAACAACAGACAGAATTATAAAACAATACACAGAATGAAACAAAGGACAGAACAACAGAATGACAAAACGACAGGAAACAATAGAACAACAGACAGATAGATAGACAGACCTTTGTCTATGCTACAAAAAAACGAGATACTTGGCTGATAAGTGTCTAACATGAAACAACTACTGAAATGATAGCTGAATGTTTTGAATGTTCACCTATGGTTTTCATCCTTTAGTTAAGATCTTAGTGAATAGATGTAAGGGAAACAGGTCAATTTAGTTCAAAGGGAATCATTTAAGATTTTAAAGGGAACTCCACCAATCATAGTCAGGAATTATGGACAGATCACTGTTGTACTGTGATCACTGCGACAGCCAGCGATTTGTGAACGAGCCGTATTCTCAATTCTGCCTGGATTTTATATCCAAAATATAGTTGGAAACACTATAATTAGTACGTAACAGGTCTGGCAGTTTTGGAACCGTACTTGTGAACACAAAACACTTTTCAATATAAATAAGGCTTTATTGGATAAATCTAAGACATATAAACTAATCTAACACACGCATTCACACATTGCAGAAAGAGAGAAAGTGAGGAAATAATTGGTTTAAGAGAATGAAAATGTGAAATCCCAAGTTTACAGCGATATGTGCAATTGCATAGATCTGAACAACCATCAATCACTTAATTAACCCTCGCATTGAGTCCCTCAATGAGGTTAAAATTTATATTAAATGCACCAGTTCAGCTAGGATATGGAGGTACTTGCTTTCTTGTGTGCGTGGTTTCCTTCCTTGTCTGGTTGCCGAAAGTGGTTTCCCGCTTTTCTGATTGGCTGGAAGCTCAGTCTTGGGAGCCAGTGGTTGGGCGTTGGCTGGCGACGCGGAGCTGTGGTCTGCAGTTGAAGTTTAGATGGCACTCTTTCGGAGATGCGGTGTTAGGCAAACTTAACTCAAAACACGAAACTCTCAACGGAAAATAAAACAAACTAAAGAAGTAGAAATAGAAGTAAAGTTTGACGAGACTTGGTGGCGTTTCTCCTCATGGTTTTGGAGGAGATGGCGTGTAAGCCAGAGCACGCTCAAAAGCTAAAGAAGCATGATTTAAAAGAAAAACAAAAAGGCTTGAAAAGGCAAGAAGGAAGAAGGCGAGAGAGACACAAAAAGCTAAAAGCTAGACACAAAAAAGCCAAGTTTGATGGTGTTTCTAGTATTTAAACCAAGCTGTTTAACACACCCCAAATGGGGTTTTGACCAATTTTAAGCTCGGGTGTTGCAATGTTTCCTCCTTCCCATTCTAAATCACTGTTACTCATCATTCACATGGTTTTGGTTTTTCCCGCTCTTTGCACAGTATAGTTTTGGACATGGTTTCTATAACAAGAATATGATACATTTGACCAAGAATTGATTGGAAGAAACGTTTCAAGCATGAAGATCCAAACACACACATACTAAACATGAATAGCAATTCTTAAACTATTCAATAGTTATTCAAAATACATTCACAATAAATGATTAAGACCTGATAAGTCACATGTGGGTTACATACATGATATGGGGTTATATATAGCAGCAATGATTAGTTGCTCGAGTCCTTTTAGTGTCATTTAGGTGCATGGAAAGGCAGTTTCCGTGCCATTCTGTGAATGCATGAAGACCAGAGATTAAGAGGTCTTTAAGGAATCTCCGAAAGTCTGTTCTTTGTCGTGAGGTGGGGGATGTCAATTCGAAGAGCTTGTGATCACTATCACATGTTTCCATGTGACGGTCACGCTGTGCATCTCTTTTGACCATTATTCTAGATAACTTGCCCCCAAAATTGACAATCTCCTTGGAATTGTCAATAAGTGTTCTTTTGTTTAAATGCTGTGAGCTACTCAAAGCTGCTAGTTGGTTCAGGCTTGGGGGACAGGATCTGATTTATGACATCCTGTTGTCTTGGGCCTCTGTGGAATTCGGGCTCCTCAGGTTTCAGCCATGTTTTGACCAAATCTTAGATTGTCTGATTCGGTCTGATATCCTACATGGACACTGACGTTACAATCATGTTTGAGAGTTTAACTGCATTAGTCATAAACATATGCTGTGTCTTTCTTGGCCCTCACCAGCGGCATTTCCAGTCGAGCAGACAAATAGTCGGTTTGAAACTAAAGTGATTATGTCCACCCCACTAAGCACAGATAATAGCTCAGATATCTGTTGTTAATGCAGCGATCAAAGTGCTGTTTAAAATCTGATCATCTGTATATAGTTTATTTTCTGTTCCAAGCCACATTCAGATCTATCACAGGTTTTATTTGTGTGAAAGAAACATACTGAAAATCCAAGCCAAACTGAGAGGGGTTAATTTTTAAGAAGTAGGCCTAGTTGTTCATGTTCCCACATGACAACTTTAAAAGATAAAAATCATCATTCATTTGTTCTTTCTCTAATCCTAATATTGCAACCATTGTTTTATGCATTCATTTCCCTTTTTAATAAGTTGGTTATTGATTTACACATATTTTTCCTGTGTCTTTTTGTTTGTTTGTTTGTTTGTTTTATTTGTGACAAAATTTAAAACATAATACAAAAAGGCCCATAAAGACTAATTCATACACATTTCAAAACTATCGAGGATAAAATACACAAAAAAGCCTTAGGCTTATTTCCATTGTGGTCCTCAATATCACTTTCTATCCTGTTAATCTTTTGTAAAATCCCTAACTAACAAAAGCCAGTTCCTAATGACATCATCCTCACATGGATATATGTTGTACATATAGGTTGTACATAAAAAACAACCACATGGATTTGATGAATTGTGACTTTATAATTCTGACTTTATAACACGCAATTGCGAGTTGTTGAGTCAGAATTGCGAGATATAATCTTGGAATTCTGATAGCATATCAGTCCCCCCCCCTCAGAATTGGACGATACAACTCGCAATTGTGAGCTTATCTCACAATTCTGAAAAAAAAGTCAAAATTGCAAGTAAAGTCAGAATTGCAATTGCTAAAAAATAAAGTCAGAATTGCGTTTCTGACTTTTTCTCACAATTCTGACTTTATTTTTAGCAATTGCGAGTTTATATCCTGCTATTCTAACTTTATAACTCATAATTGTGAGTTCATGTCATGCAATTCTGATTTAAAAAAGTCAGAATTGCGAGATGTAAACTCGCAAGTGCAAGAAAAAATTCTGAATTGTGAGAAATATAAATCAAAATGTAATGCAGAACATGACCCAGAGATTTTTTTTGTCAATATTATTGATAACAAGAGATGGCTGCTGTTGTGATTATGGAGTGCACAGGGAGAAAACCAACCCCACCACCCCAGAAGCAGACAACTCCAATCAGATCAGATGGGAGCACGAACCAAGAGCAAGCGGGCCAATTTAATCCACGAAACACACATACACATACACACTCATTTTGAAGGCAACCTCGCACGGCTAGTCGCTCTGAATTAAGCAAGAGCGGCCTGACACGAGCGTACAATGAGAAAGGAAACTCCACATCACACGCTCACTTGTTTCCCGTCTCAACACCTTTTAGCACACAAACACGCGCAGCCGCTCTCTAGCGAGCTTGTCACTCATTCAATGTAGCAGCTCCGTCAACCTGAGCTAATGCAACTTTTTCCACCTCACCTGCCGCCTTTAACCTCGTCCGCTCGGGCCACAGAATCCATTGTGCGCTGCAAATCTCTCCCATCCATCATCTGTGCTACAGGTGCAGCCGTGCCTGCCGGATGGACGCTGATTTCCTAGTTTCACTTACAACAGAAGGACAAAGAGGTGCCAGTCCACCCACGCCTGAGCAGATATTTACCACTCTACCCGACGCCAACTTCCTAATTGTTCAAACTCATTCATACGTCCCCATATACTAGCTGTACACACCTCAGCGATTCCTTCATTTAGTACACACTACACCCACACAAAGACAGCAGGACTCGGGTCCTCCAAGAACAGGCGTCCAACAGACATTCACACTTTCTCCAGCGCGAGTGGGAAGTGTCGTGTTGCTCGAGTAGGTTTTCACGCCTTTAAAACGCTACTTGGATTACGGGGTTCGGTACCCTGCACCGCTCCCATGGATCCACACGTTGTGCGACTTGCTAAAAATCACATTTTACACCTTCGGTTGCAACACTCTGGAGTTAAATATTAGCTCTAGAAAAGCAGTTAGTGCCAAACCACTTTCCCCAATAGACCAAGTGAAAATGCAACATGCTTTTGCCAAAAACTAAATTCTCACCTTTTACAATACCCTGCAGTTCTGCTGACAAATGGCGTGATTCCTTTACAGTGCTTTTTTATTTTGTTCAGTAATTGGTAAGAATTAATCAGCTGCCATATGTCTGATTTTCAAAACCTCTGAAAATTTGATTAGTGCTACTAGTTGACTCAGCTGAACTTGGTAGATCTTCTCTTGACCCGGTTTGTTCTGATCCGCTTAGCACATACCGACTCCAGCTGAAACTTCCTACAGACATGGGATTCTTTCTGATATTATTCTCACTTTCCCACTGGGCTGAATAGGCCTGATACTTTACCTCAAAGGCTCATGTTAAATCTCTTCCTCCAGGTTTCTTTGAAGAAAACGGTCTATAATACTCTGCAGTATAATATTTGACATACAGGGTCAGGATACCTTCCCCACAGAGAAATAAACAGCTTAGAAGAGTTTGGGCGAGCTAAAATCCCAAAATGGACAGCACTTACATGGACAACATTATTCCGTTACAAACACAAGCTAGTCAAGCTGGTTATTATTGCACGTAGACTGTCACAGCATAGGTAAAAAAAATTACTTATATAGGTAACAAACTTCTTTTATTATATCAACTTCAATATCAATATTTCAGTCAATTTTACTATATACAAAAAACATAGTAAAACAGGAATTGCTCATGCAAAACTTTGTTGCCGTGATGTCAGGACATTGCTAAGGTGTTCTGGGTGGTTTTAATGCCGGTTCCTAATGACATCATCCTCACATGGATATATGTTGTACATATAGGTTGTACATAAAAAACAACCACATGGATTTGATGAATTGTGACTTTATAATTCTGACTTTATAACACGCAATTGAGTCAGAATTGCGAGATATAATCTTGGAATTCTGATAGCATATCAGTCCCCCCTGACAATTTTTGTGAGGGCCAAATAGGCCTGGGCGATAAAACGGTATAGGTATTTATCGACAGTACACCTTCATCGATAACGATAGAAAAAATGTTTGATATAGGCACGTGCTATGAGTGACAGCACACATGAGCACATGCTGAAATGAGTGCTGTCCCTGCCTGTGATGAGGAGATTGTGAATAAAAAATGAATATTAGTCAAATTTAAAAATAAACATTTGGATCTGAATGCAAAAATGCTACAATCGAATGTTAGGTGTGCATCAGGGAGCGTCATCAGCGGTGCATGAGATGCGGTGATGTTGATGTAAGTGACGCTGTTGCATTTTAATGCTTTGTTAGTCTAGCCCACGACATGCACCATTGAGCGTTATGCATTCAAAATATTAGAGAAATATAGTAGCTCAATGCAGAGAAGATCTTGATTAGGTTTAAACCGAAACCAAGCCATTCACACGGATGCATATTCAGCACATTTTTAGACGGACAACTATGACTGCTGCACTCGCGTCTCAAACAAAGTTTAAACGTTTAGAAAACACGTCTCAAATTTGTGGAGGTTTATTCCTTTTCACTGCGACTCATATGTTTTTAAATGCAGTCTGTATGAATGGCGCTTCAGCTTTTTGTATTAAGCAATGCATACTGTAAATACATGATGCTGTTTTGTTCATAATTGTTTATGCAATTTACGAAATTATATTTGATTTAGATATGTTAATTTAGACGTTATGCACTTTTTTATAGACAGTTAAGTAATTTCATTGCATTGCATTTAATGCGCTGCATTTCTTAGCTCATTGCGTCCTCCTGTGGCCTCGGGAAACAAGCCAAAAGTTTCCGTAAGACTATTAATCTGCATATAAAACATTAGAAAGGAGATATGTTTAATTTTTATTTTGTGTTTGACTGTTAAAACAAAAAAATAGTTGTTGTTTGTCTCAATAAAATGGGTTAATTTAAAAATACGGTGGTTCATTTAAAAAAAATTGTTTTAAAAAAGGTTAACCTATTAAAAGTCACTAATTATCGATACCGAACGATATGAAACATTATATCGTTGATACATTTTGTAGCTATATCGTCCAGCCCTAGGGTCAAAGTTTTCCCCACTCAGACTTTGCATTGGTTTCAGTTGGTCATGTGAATTCACTGTTGATGACAGGCAATGGACCTTTTTTGCCAACTAAATTCTCTGAAATTTGGCTAATGTGATGGCAACTTTAGGCAGTCGCACTGTAATTACTAATGTGTTCTTGGTGGTTTCCTACTGACTCAAGTTGCAATAGTAAGTATGATGATTAGGAAAGTAATAGCACATGCAATTTGAGGTATCATTCATTTCTGTAGCACAAACAGTGGTGCGAGAACCCTCCTGATGCTTGCCTATGAGAAAATACCAATAATTAATGTTTGCTGCATAAATCCCTGTTACTTTTTTCTTGGGAATTTGTATTTGTCAGTTTAAGACTTTACAGCTCACTTTTCCACCTCATTTTATGAGTTCCCCCCTGCAGACAGACAGGCTCACAGTCTCAATACTGTATGTCCTTGGAAGTTAATAATTTTTTTCCCTCCGCAGAGGCCAAGTGGAGGTTGGCAGCCGAAACAGCAGAATTCACACGCAGGGAAGGTAGAGCCGCCTCAGGTAACTCCGAATACACCTCAGGAGACTCTCTCTCTGATTAAAAATGACAAATGTTCCAGTGCTGCACTTTAGGTCTTAAAAATTTGCCAATAAAAATTATTAGCTGCCACAAACTGCATGTCCTGCAGTTTTTCTTCCCTTAAAAAATGATTACTAGAGAAATGAAAGCTCATTCGGGCAGTAAAACACGTCTGCGTGTGCAACTCTAAACAACTGTTTCTGCTGCTTTGGACGGGTCATAAATAAAAACGTCCTCCTGCTCTCTCGCTTGTCCCGGGGCAGACAATGAGAGGACGTACATGCGCACACCCACACCAAATATCCTCACAAACTTCAAGTGCCATGTGCTGACTAATTCTCACAGATTTGTATTGCCAAATATTTAGCATCTCCTACAAATGACTAAAATCACAATTTGTTTTTGTAAATGTTATGTATGGGTCTCAAGTGTCAAATTTCATCACAAAATCAACATTAACACAATGAATGCAAAATTATATTTCCGTATGGAATACAAAGTCTATTTTAAGGAGCTTTTGCATTATGACATTTATTTCATGACAGTTAGCACAATTTCCCCCACATTTTCCTTACCTAATGACATTTTTGTAAATCATTATAAATGCCAATATTCTCAATGGCAATTCTTAGATCTTCTTTACTGTAAATGTTTTGTTTACATTTATTTAACATTTATTTACAGTACAAATTACTATAAAAGTGTTTATTTAAATCGCCATAAATACTTATAAATAATGTGTCACTATATTTTTACATTACAGTACAGTAGAGCATGAGATACATAAACATGCAACAAAAACAGAATAGTCCTATAATCAGCAAATAAAATAATACATATTAAATTATTTAAAATGTAATATATAATATTTAATTATTAATATTTTTTAAAAATATTCAATTTAACTGTTATAAATTAAATTTATTTTATTTTGCAGTGGAAATGTTCCTGACAAGTTTCATGAGGTCACAACACATACTTTCCAGACAGCAGAAGAAGGTTTTTATTACTGAGCCGCTCACACAAACACACACCCTCATTCACACAGCAGCTTTAATATGTCAGTACATTGCCATCCATCTCTGTCTGTTTCTATCAGCTCAACTGCTATTACTGGCTCATACACACACACACACACAAACAAGCCAGAGGAATACACGCTTCAAAGAGCTGTTAAACTTCCCATTTAAGGGTTTTCAGCCCTGAAGTTATAGGTTATACGGGGTCGTACTATGCACACTCATGTGTAAACACATATTCCGACGCCAGCAATTTTAACCCTTTTTTGTCTTACACATTTGAAGAAACCCCTTAAACCAAAGTATGTGGCATTTATCTGGTATTTGGACATGATAACAACTCAATTTACAAAAAGTAAATTAAGGCTTCGAAACATCACAATTACAATAATCAGATCAATGCATACAGGCATAATTAAAAACAGAAACCACTGGCCGATACCAATATGGTCACTGATACATCAAACATTCCTGCTGTCAATCCATTTCTCTGTCTGTACCAACCCTTAACCTTTCAGTAATAGCAGCTCTCTATGAACACCCCGACCGTAGAGCACTACCTACGGCAATGCAACAGTGCTCTGAAACCCCCTGCACTCTGTACAAGCCATAAATCTCTGTTTCTGAAAACTGCAAACGTATTGTGAGTGTTTTCAGCACTGCGGTTTGTTAGGTTTAACGTCACGCTGAAGCTTCAGGGTCATGCATGCCTCTTTGGAAATTTTCACTCAGGGAGATGCTTGTTATTTGTGAGACATGTTCGACAAAACCTATCAGCCCCCCCAAAAAAAGAAAAGAAAAATGACTGAAGTGGCAGAGCGAAACTCTGAAAGACAGTGGAGACATGAAAATATTGAGAGCGTTTTAGGGGGGACACTAAAAGCATTGTCAAAGTGCACTTCAAAGTGCCCTTCTGCACGGGGTTTGAACCGAAATGAACACGCTCATTTGAAATACTCCCGATGCCAAGGCTGTCAAAAACCTGAGTGTGAAATACCAGAGAGGGAAAAAAGGAAAGTTCAAGTGCTGAGTGAGAAATGAATGTCAAAGATCTTTACCTGCATGACTGTTCTCGAAGAAAGCTCATAGTAACATACTTAACTGTGCAATCTGTATGAAGTTTTACATTAAAAGATGTAATATCTTGCAGTTCATAGTGCAATAATTTGACCGTTCTTTCATGCTGAGGTGTAAAGATTAAGGTTCACCCCAAAAATTTATTTGTGCACCACACAAAAGACATTTTCCTTAATCAAGCTCCAAAAAGGCAGAAAAATCAGCATAAAATAGTCCATTAGACCGTTAGCATCTCGCTCAAAAATGACCAAAGAGTTGCGTAATATCATTGCGCTTGCTGCACCCATGGACATACATTCACAACTTTTAGTTTTCCGTCAGTCTTAGTACAGTAGAGTCAAGTTTAATACGAAAAATATAAAAACTCTTTGGTCATTTTTGAGCGAAATGCTAACGTCCTAATCAGCTTTTCAATGAGCTAGGCTAGCTACAGCTAAAAGTGCACACCAACGCGGAGATCGCTTATGGATTCGAAAAACGTGGAAACTGAACTGTTTAACTCTAGGGGAGTTGGAAAATGAGCCTATGTTTAAAAATAGTGGAGTGTTCCTTTAAATGCATACATTTTCTATCCAGTGGTTTACTTAATCTTCCCAACCTGGCAACCATTTATAAACAAGTAAATTATAAGAGTAAATAATTTGCATTTCAAATATAAAATAAATAATATTCATTATATATGTACTAATAAAAATAATAATAAGAATAATAATTACCCACAATTTATTTTTCATATTTTGCTATAAGATATTTGA
Organism: Sinocyclocheilus anophthalmus; assembly: GCA_018155175.1. NCBI lineage: Eukaryota > Metazoa > Chordata > Actinopteri > Cypriniformes > Cyprinidae > Sinocyclocheilus > Sinocyclocheilus anophthalmus. The sequence continues at coordinate 55,202 of JADLZN010005991.1, read as the reverse complement.
CAGTCGAAAGTCACAACTGTCTATCTTAGCATCTACTTAGCTATTAAAAGCAACTGAATAAAACATTTTGCGTGTGCGTGCGTTTGATTCTCAATTTGACTCTTCTTTATGCAAATATCAAGTAAAATGGAACGGATTCTCTGTTACTTCTTTAAAGGTGTCAGTCAGTCCCCAATTTGAGGTTTTAGCGAGCACAGTGGCTATTGAAAACTTTCAGAGGGAAACAGAGTCATAAATTAAATATGAAAAACATATTTCAATATCGCCCACTAATTTATCACTCCTCATGGGCCTCTGTTGGGGTGTGTGTGTATAGTATCTACATAGGGGCGTATTTGTATGTGTGTGTTGAGCTGTTGTATCGTTCTTCTAGCTGTGATTGTCATATTCTTGTCACTCCGCTTGCTGAATTCCAGCTTCATCAGGACCCCGCACTGTGAGTAACTGTGTATATACGTGCGCTGGTGTCTACCAACAGCTTTATCTGCAGATGTAAAGCAATAAATTAAACCCTACATTAACAGTTCGGTATAACACCCACACAATATAATGAGAAGCGTCAATGTGTGTTTTTCGCGCGATGCGTTTGGCGAAACACTCGCAACATTTCTGACGGCTGATCCTTGCTTGGCATTGCAATATGTTTTCAGCTTAACTCCCCACTCTTTTTGTCTTCTCTCACTCTCTCAGGTTCTCATGACCATGTCCCTCTACTGTTCCGCTGTGCGCTCCGCCAGGGACTGCCCACATCAGCCCCCTTCTCTTCCTTTCTTAGCCCCGTCTCATCCCCTCTGTCTACTCCCTCTTCTCTTATTCCCCTCCTTTCACCCTTATCGTTGCATGCAGATGGATCTTGCACTATCCCTGCGGGAAACAGAGAAAGGCGGAAAACACAGACAATGGATAAATATGTCCGGACTGAACTAATAACAACAGGGTGGACTTAACAGTTTTGGCGACCCTCTTCAGGGACATGCAACTGATGATTTTAGGAGAAGGTTCACGTTCTCTTTCAATGTTTTTTGAAGTCTGCATTTATTTGATCTGAATACAGTAAAAACATCAATATTGTGAAATATTATTACAGTTAAAAATAACAGTTTTCTATTTGAATATATTTTAAAATTGTATTTATTCCTTTTGATGGCAAAGCTGTATTTTCAGCATCCATTACTCCAGTCTTTAGTGTCACATGATCTTTCAGAAATCATGAAACATCTCTTACTTATGTTATCAATGTTAAAAACAGCTGTGCTGCTTAATATTTCAGTTGTCAGGATTATTTGATAAATACAAAGTTGAAAAGAACAGCATTTTCAACTTTTAAGAATAAAAATTAAAGAAAAACTTTTGTAACATTATAAATGTCTGTACTGTCACTTTTGTTCAATTTAATGCATCTTTACTGAATAAAAGTATTAATTTCTATTAAAAAATCTTTCTGACCCCAAGCTTTTTTACAGTAATGTATATAAATTGATAATAAAAATCAAAATAAAATAAATACTGTCACTGTGGATATTTTGTTATATGAATGAGTTTCACAAACTTTAAGTGCTTTACATCACTGAAAGCAATCAGATGTTGATTCAATGACTGAATCAGTTTATTCAGTCAAGTATTTATCAAACAGAATCAAATAAATAAATCCCTAGTTTATGAGTCTGTTTGAATGATTCATTCAAAGAACCTGTTCATAAGAGTCATTTGTAGTCAAACATGCGTGACAAGCACAGATACACAAAACTGGTCTTCATGCAGCCTATGAGGACAACCTAATAAAAAAGCATGCTGTCTTGTCTTTACTTTGTGGTACACAGTCTTTTTATCATATCACATTCGATTCAGGCTGAAAGTGGCAAGTGATTTCAATGATCTGTCCCTTTAAGGCCTAAAGAAAAGACGCCAATCAGACTGAAGCGAAAGCTTCAGCAAGAGAAGCTGAATTTATCCGAAAGATCTGCATGAAGCGACGTTTCAATAACTTCAGTGCAAACTTGGAGGCACGAAGCACTCAGAGACAGATGGGTGAGCGAAGGAGAGGAGGAAGAGGACAGTCGGATGATAGAGAAGTGCTGGATGGAGTGATTAGTGAAACGAGAGCAGTAAGGCGTGCTGTCATCCTCACCATATCCCATAAGACCGTTCTCCTCATCAGCATGGAGGAGCTCAGATGAAATTGAATTCATTTGGCCATCTCTCTCTCTCTTTCTCTCTGAGGTGGGAAAGCAATGATCCATGTATTATGATATAATTCTGCGGAGGATTCCCCAACGTCAAAGCATCTAATCATTACGGGTAACCTTTCCTCCACTGCCCCTTACACACACACACACACCAGGAGACACAAATACACATTTTGAATGTCACTCTCTGGAATAATCTGCCACTGGATATTCTAATTGGACTGGGTTGCTGTCAAAGTCGTGTATATGTTAACTAGATTGATAGACTCTTCACCTGTCCTTCATTTACTGTCTGGTCCTTTGTGTGTGTGTGTGTGTGTGTGACCTTCAGAATATGACATGCATGCAAACGGTTCATTATCATCTGGATCGTGGCCACGTGATGCGAATTCGGCGCAGGGACCAGAAAACACTCACACACGACCGCGTCACCACCCCGGCTGCCTCCACGCTCCTGTAACCTGTCATGAATATTTAGCAGACGTTCTGATTTCTTGCCGTTTAGCCAAGCTCTGCTGATATGACATTTTATTACTTTGCCAATATAAACTGAGACGCACACACCGAAACACACCGTTAGGTAAATAGTACTATCACTGTCAGCACAACTTTAGGTCCGCACAGAATGTGTCACATTTTCGGTGCTGATTGTGCAGGGAAACTGTGGAATTCTGGGGAATGGATTTAGATATGGAAAAATATGTTAAACAGAGTTAAGAATAAAAACTTATTTTGGTAGCTGAAGGCATCATCAACATAAACAAACACGCATGGAGTTAGGGACGTGTGGAACTTGACTAATGACAGTCGTTGATTCAAAGTAATATCATTTTATTTACATTTATTTTCAAAAATAAGACCTGCAAAATGACAACGTTAATAATAATTTATGGGTGGGCATGAAGCTACTGTATCTGTAATATAATATAATGTAATGTACTGTAACATAATATAATATAATATAAACACTACCATTCAAAAGTTTGAGGTTAGTAAGATTGTTTTTCAGCAAGGATACATTATTAGATTGATCAAATTGGTCAAAAAACATTTGATTTTACAACTCTTTCGATTAACCAAATGCTTTCTACTCCAAATTAAAGCTAGCACAACTTCTTTAAACGATGCTCCTAAAGATCCTATGTACACTGGAAAACTGGTATACTAATACTGCTAAAGTCAGCTTTTCATCATCAATCATTACATTTTTAAATTAGAATTACATTATTTATTATGTTTATGGCTATTTGTATTCTGCTCTCATATTCAATCTTATCACTGGAGTTTCCAGATTTTCACTACCCAAACTTAAAATGTATTTTTCCAAGATCATGGGCCACACTACATTAGTAACATTTAATACAATTTGATTTCCAATATCTGACACTACTAAAACAAATTATAATTAAAAACAAAAAATCTATATTAAGTATATCACATATAGCTATACATATATGATAATTGTCTGAGGCAACATTTTGAAAAACATCTGTTGAAAGTTCCATTGCATTCTCATTATAAATAGAAAAACATTATTTTTATATAATTCTATAATATTTATAGTTATATTTCACAATGTTTTCTTTTGCAGCCTTGGTGAGCACAAGAGACTTCTTAGAAAAACCATCTAACCATCTCCATATTTATCTATATATTTGATCCAGAATGGCTAGTTGTCTAGCTCTGTCAACACACACACAATGACACAAAGCAAAATGAAGAAAAAGCTGAAAAACAAGTCTGAAGAAACTTAGCCATCCAATTCAAAAGATATAAACTCAGTGCTCCATTATTCACTCTTTTTCAGCACTCCTACCTTCCTCACCACACAGAGCACCTGTTCAGACAGCAGATTTCTCCAGCCCACAGAATCATGATCTCAGCCAAACGCTGAACACTGCTCCAGAACCAGTCCCGCTGATCTCTGTGGAAATGACTCCGCTCTATTAGCGCTTCACTTTAGAGGAATCATTGCGGGATGGTTTCTAGCTGGCTGTGGGCTGATGCTGCTGCGGCTGAATTACACTCATTATTTGGGGCACCATCAAAAGATAAAATGGAAAATGGACAGACCTCTGACGCTCTGACGGCCACAGCACTGACAGACCGAGGAATCCGGTAGCTGGGATGTGGTGTGGAGTGTGTCAAGCGCACACGCACAAATACACACACACCTGTTCACCATCCTCAGCCCGGGAAAAGCCGACACTCCATGCTTCTCTTTGAGAGAGGTCGAAGGGGCAACGGAGCATCTATCGCTGCAGACTTCCTATAAACACCTAGCAGTGTTTTAGGGGCTTTTGGACCGTGATGACACACACACACACAGCTGTATGCACCTTTCCCTATAAGCACTCTCCCCGCAAACAAAAACGTAAGGTGAAGGTCACACGAGCCAGCGGAGCTGAATGGCCACTCAGTCCAGGCGGGGCACGTGATATGAAGTGCAGTATCTCTCTGCGAATCACTAACTGAGACAGACATTTTGTGCCTTTAGTTGTAAAGACCTTGGCGGTCCTCGTTGGCGACGCGTTGCCTAACAATCAATTCTGACCTAGCAAGTAGACACCAAATTAATTAGCAGTTTAAATACGTACCCCTGGTAAGCGGCTCGTCATCAGGATGAGGACTTCCTTCAAGTCAAATGCCCACTTAGGAACACACTCCGTCGTACAGAGTACACAAGCAACACACACACAACAGCTTACAAAAACTCCATCTCTGTATGCTGATAATGACAAAAACACTGGGATGGGCTGAAAAGAACTGCGAACACACACAACACGAGTCTCCAAAGCTGGAGCCTTATCAGTCACCCCATCCTGAAATCAGTACAATCATGTAACGAGAATTTTGCAAAATGGGACGTGCTTGATTTATAGAAGTATATTTATTAATGTTTTTAAAAGCGTGAAAGAGAACTTGCGCTGCTCCTCAGGAAGATATATGCGCTTAGAGACGGAACAGAACACGCACATGTAAATTCATCTTTTAGCTTAAGGTGCGTGCCTAAATGGTCAAATACACGCAAAAGTGTGTCAAAATGCGGCGCTTAGTGATTATTCATGTATACTTTCGTCGGTCATGTAATAAATAAATGTAAAGAGTTGAGAATGAAAATACGCGTGTAACGGTAAATTGGATCCGTGCCGCTCTTAAAGTGACAGCGGGCTATTTTCCTGCTGCAACTGTGTGCTTAATATTAATCAAACAACAAAAGACAAATTCAAAATCACATTTATTGTAGCTTTAATAAGAAACAAAAAATTTAATTCTCACAGTGAAAAAAATTCTGTTTTATTTTACATTTGATTATTCCATTTCTGTAGTATGCTGTTAGCTGAATACTTTAGACTTGCATAAAAAAAAACTTAAAGCACTGTTTCATTTGTATCTTGTTTTTCTATTGTATTTGTCATTTGCTTTTTTTATTACTGACAGTTTAATTATTTTCAATCATTTTGAGGACTTTTTGTTTGTTTTTTTGAAATTCCGCTGGTCTCTACAATGTAGATGTCATAGCAACCTTATTTACAGGAAATATATATTTGATATGTATCACTATCTTTAAATAAATCACTCAAATAAAGTTTTGGTCATATGGCCCCCTAATAATCGTGATTACAATATACGTGGATTAACAAGATGGCCAAAATAATGCGTTATCCGGGTGTGATCGACCGCAGCCGCCTAGCCAGAGAGTAATGTGTTGCCATTTCATTTGCTACTACTTGGCACACTCGTTACTCTGTCCCTTCAATTTCCAATCAACTAGCGGTTTTGCGTCAAGCGAGGGATGTTGAGGAGGCCTTGTCGAACTTCTTTTGATAGTTCAGCTAACATCTTCAGATGTCCAACCAATACATTTAATGCACACAATCCAACCCTTAAAATGGACAGTATTCCCTGTCACCTCCTATCTCTCAAGATCACCTCAGCTCCCAGTCCTGTGTGGTCCTACAATATCATCGTCGTGTTTCGACAGGAAAGTATTCAGACCCCCTTAAATTTTTCACTCTTTGTTATATTGCAGCCATTTGCTAAAATCATTTAAGTTAAATTTTTTCCTCATTAATGTACACACAGCACACTATATTGACAGAAAAACACAGAATTTTGACATTTTTGCAGATTTATTAAAATAAAAACTGAAATATCACATGGTCATATGTATTCAGACCCTTTGCTGTGACACTATTATATTTAACTCAGGTGCTGTCCATTTTTTCTGATCATTCTTGAGATGGTTCTACACATTCATTTGAGTCCAGCTGGGTTTGATTATACTGATTGGACTTGATTAGGAAAGCCACACACCTGTCTATATAAGACCTTACAGCTCACAGTGCATGCCAGAGCAAATGAGAATCATGAGGTCAATGGAACTGCCTGAAGAGCTCAGAGACAGAATTGTGGCAAGGCACAGATCTGGCTAAGGTTAAAAAAAAATTTCTGCTGCATTTAAGGTTCCTAAGAGCACAGTTGCCTCCATAATCCTTAAATGGAAGATTTTTGGGACGACCAGAACCCTTCCTAGAGCGGGCTGTCCGGCCAAACTGAGCTATCGGGGGAGAAGAGTCTTGGTGAGAGAGGTAAAGAAGAACCAAATGATCACTGTGGCTGAGCTCCAGAGATGCAGTCGGAGATGGGAGAAAGTTGTAGAAAGTCAACCATCACTGCAGCCTCCCGCATTTCGGGTTTATTTCAGATTGGCCCAGCGGAAGCCTCTCCTCAGTGCAAGACACATGAAGCCCGCATGGAGTTTGCTAAAAAACCTGAAGGACTCCAAGATGGTGAGAAATAAGATTCTCTGGTCTGATGAGACCAATATATAACTTTTTGGCCTTAATTCTAAGGGGTTTGTGTGGAGAAAACCAGGCACTGCTCAACACCTGTCCAATACAGTCCCAACAGTGAAGCATGGTGGTGGTAGCATCATGCTGTGGGGCTGTTTTTCAGCTGCAGGGACAGGACGACTGGTTGCAATTGAGGGAAAGATGAATTCGGCCAAGTACAGGGATATCCTGGATTAAAACCTTCTCCAGAGTGCTCAGGACGTCAGACTGGGCCGAAAGGTTTACCTTCCAACAAGACAATGACCCTAATCACACAGCTAAAATAACGAAGGAGTGGCTTCACAACAACTCTGTGAATGTTCTTGAATGGCCCAGCCAGAGCCCTGGCTTAAACCCAATTGAGCATATCTGGAGAGACCTAAAAATGGCTTTCCACCAATGTTTACCATCCAACCTGTCAGAACTGGAGAGGATCTGCAAGGAGGAATGGCAGAGGATCCCCAAATCCAGGTGTGAAAAACTTGTTGCATCTTTCCCAAAAAGACTCATGGCTGTATTAGATCAAAAGGGTGCTTCTACTAAATACTGAGCAAAGGGTCTGAATACTTAGGACCATGTGATATTTCAGTTTTTCTTTTTTAATAAATCTGCAAAAATGTCAATAATTCTGTGTTTTTCTTTCAATATGGGGTGATGTGTGTACATTTATGAGGAAAAAAAAATTAACTTAAATTATTTTTAGCAAATGGCTGCAATATAACAAAGATGGAAAATTTAAGGAGGGTCTGAATACTTTCCGTACCCACTGTATCTCAGCAAGGCAGGCTGAACCGAAAACTAAATCGCTCATAATGCCTTTCTCTGGAGTGGCCTAGCATTGAATTTCCACACATCAGGATCACGGCACAATTACGGCACATTAAGACACATTTTATGAGAGAAACGACTGTAATTTTTACTCTTGAAGTAGTACTATATGGGAACTACATGAAAACTTGCAAGTGTGTGCACTTACTTGGCAGATGGACAGCATAAAGACCCGCAGTGGGAATAAAATATGGTTCCGTGAGCACGTCAAAGGCAAAAAACATGTCTACTGGCCCAAAAGACACAGATGTTCGAGACAAAAATGACAGGAATGATGAATGGCTCCATCTTAAAATTCACCGGAGTTACGAGAAACCCTTTCCAAGTCTACTATTCAAAAAGTTCTTCTTTCTGACTCCTTACAGCTATAAAAGAGAGAGAAATAACTTATGAATGCCCAGCACTGTTATACTAGAATCACCATAATCTAAAGAACATTTTCTCTATTACAACAAAGTATTACAACTAATTTTCCTCAGAGGTAGCCACATTTTTTTTTTACATTTTTAGCAGTCTGGTTTGTTAGTTACTTATTGGTTGGCCTACTGTTCAAACTTTTGCATTTCAGATTATAATTTTTTTTTTTTAAAGAAGTCTCTTATGTTCACCAAGGCTGAATTTATTTGATCAGAAACACAGTAAAAACAGCAATTTTTGTGAAATATTATTACAATTTAAAATAATTGTTTTTCTAGTTAAGATTCTACAAAGGTAATTTATTACTGTGATGCAAAGCTGAATTTTCAGCAACCATTACTCTGATCTTCAGTGTCACATTATTCTTCAGAAATCATATCAATATGCTGATTTGCTGCTCAAGAAAAAAAATCTTATTATTATCAATGTTGAAAACGTTTGTGCAGCATGAAACAGTTGGGAAACCCTGATAAATTTGTTTCACAGATTTGCCCAAAGAGGCAAACAAATGTAGTCATTATTAAGGTCTTGGTACACTTTGGTCAATTTAATGCATCCTTGCTAAATCAAAAGTGTTATATTCTTTCACACAACAAAATGAAATATTTGATATAATAAATATATGAATAATATATCGTACTGACCCAAAACCTTTAAACGGTGTATGGCTTTGGTATGTCCTTCAAATTTAAGTGTAGAGACCGACCGATACATATCGATTTACCGATATTTTCCCCAATATTTAAGCATTTTACAATAATCGGATATCGGTTTTGTAATATCGGATTCACCGATAAACACCGCCATCTTGTGGGTGTTTTGAGAATTGCGCACAGGGTCGCCATTGCAGCATGGTGTCTGAGGGGAGACGAGACAACAACAGCATGCAGGTACTTGATTTGCTTTAGTTAGTAAATTTTATTTAACATAACAGCCATTAATGTACAAATTAGATTTATTACCTAAATGCCTGATATGCAGTTTATGCAGCTTGGCTCGAAGAAATAGAGACGAACTCACGGAGTCACGTAAAATAATCCGTCAAGTCCTGTCCCAATAAAGACGTAATTTTGCGTGAATTAAATAATATGCAGCTATGAATGGGCGCATGTTGGAAATAAAAACTCTGCTGAGTTTAATTCTCTCTCTGTTGTCTATGCTCATCATTAGTCTCATGACGTCGGAGTCATGTAGCTACAAATAACGGTCAAAACCCTCCTCCAATAAAGACGTACTATTGCATTATTAAATATACAGCATGAATGAGCGCATGTTTGGAAATACAAACGCTAATTACATTCTCTGTCTGTTGGTTTGTCTATCTCATCATTATTCCTCGGTGAAGTCGCTTTCAGATTTGCGGTTCTCTCACAGATTGATGTGATTGATGCTCAGGAAATGCTCCAGCACGGCCACAGCATGTAATTTTAACAAGATTCACTTGTTTAAAATACCCTAATTTGTATTAACATTTACTATATAACCAGTATTTCACTAATAAACATCTAAATAGATACAACTCTATGGAAATAATTATTTATTATCTCCACGAGCGATAGCAGTTTGAGTATAGTTCTGTGCAACTGCATAGATAAACCGCGCTGTCATTTCATAATCTAGAATGACAAAAACATTAATAGTAATTCTGATATAACATGCCAGTTGAGAAAAGCAATAAAATACGATGTTTTGTTTGTTATATTCCAATATTTCGTCTCCTCTTCTCCTCCCAGAATTATCTTTTCAGTTGAACTTGATTCTTCACTCGACTTTTAGTCCTATTAAACAAGCTTCTAAACCTAGACTAAAACGTTGCGTTTTAAATGACAGTTGATATTACATGACTCCTTTCCTTTATTTCTTTTCGTCTCCTTTGAAACCCCCACTTAGGACGTCCCATTTTATTTTGCTTTTATTAAATTATTGTTTGGTGCTGATGCCTCGTTAATAAAATGTTTTTTATTGTTGTTATATGAAGATTAAATTTAACATGAAAACTGGTAATTTTCAACACTTTTTTTGGCTGAAAGGAGGAAAAACCAAAGTTAAGTATGGACTTACTTCCAACAGTAATAAATATCGTCCTGCTTATCGGTTTTATCGGGCACCATAAACATGCAATAAGTTGGTGCTCGTTCGTTATAAAATAGCAATATCAGATGCCCGATGCACCTATTGGAGTGTAAGGCTCCCGTATTTGCCGCATTATATTATCTGCTGGCACAGATAGAAAGTCAAATTATTTAGAAAAAATAATAGCACATCCCTTTCAACAAGCCGCACGATTAGCCTGGTATTTCTTGATCTGACCCAAATATGAAGTTTCCATTCTTATCCATCGAGATATGTTGAAAGGTTTCTGGTGGCTCAAGACCAATAAAAGGCGTGAATTCCCCGCTCGGCACCATTTTTTCTCTCTTGGGTCTATAGAGTTGAAGGATTGACTGGCAGATGAGGAATACAAGTCGGTGGTGTTGGGCGGGGGGTGGGAGTGTGTGTGTGTTTTGCGGGGGAGGGGGGGGTTCAGTTCATTTCAGTGGCCCTTGTGACCTCAAAGTGCTGTCAGCAGTTTTAGGGTTCAACGTTGACAGACAGACACACAGAAACACACACAATTGAACACACAGCTCAATCTGAACAGACCCTACACAAAACAACACCTCCAGTAAAGAGATTTGGAGCAACTCTTTCTCCTTTGCTGTCTCAACCGTGTCAATCCAGTCAGACCTGCACAAATGTATGTGTTTGACAGAAATCACCTGCAATGCCTCTAATGCCCCAAGAACATAAAATAATTTCTGTCTCTCTTGACCTTTCATGTTTAACAGTTCATACTTGTAAACTACCAAGCACTTCAGCAAACATTACTGAACGCAGTGAAGATGTACAACATGCAATAATGTCAGCCGATCTCTTCAAATCACCCACTAGTCAGCTGCAAAAAGACACGAGCTGAATAAAAAGATTTACACACAAATTTATGAAATGATATTAGCACTGTAATGTTTGTGTGTCCTTCAAGCAAACAATGGGCTTTACCGCCTTGAGATCAAAGTCAATTTGTATGATCAGTTAAACAGGCATCTTTCTTCCAACTGGCGCTTTTATTTGACTGTAAACTCACAGAAATACAGCTTTTGTTGATTTGAAAAACGCTTGGTGAGTATTCATCATCATTCATTATTACAACAGAAAAGAAGTCATCTGAATGATGATGACTTGAGAAAAAGACGTAGAAAACAGTAATTCTTCAGTGTCAATTCTATTCAGAGTCTAATAAAATAAACATTTAAACACGATGCAAAGATGGATGGCAAAGATGGATGCAAGGGAGCAAGGAAAGATAGAAGCATGAATGGACGGATGGATGGATTCCACACATCTATCCATCCATAGAGGGATAAAGGAAGAATAAATGGATGGATGCATAAAGTGATCAAGTAAAGATGGATGGATGGTTGGATGATGGACCTATATGATGCATTGGTGAAAAGGAAGGAAGTGGATTGTATGGAAGCAAGGTGAGAGAGTTGGTTAAACGGAAGGAAGGATGGATGGATGAGTGATAAAGTAAGGATGGATGGATGGATGGATGGATGATAGATAGCGTGATAAAGGAAGGAAGAATAAATTAATGGATGGACGTATGGATATATGGAATTATTAAAGTAGGAAGAATGATAAATGGATGCACAGAGTGAAGACGGAAGGAAGGAAGGATGGAGTTATAAAGTGGTACTATGATAATGGATGCACAGAGTGAAGATGGATGGAAGAAAGGGAGGAAGCATGGATGGATGGATGGATGGATGTCACACATCTATCCATCCAAAGGGATAAAGGAAGAATAAATGGATGGATGCATAAAGTGATAAAGTAAAGATGGATGGTTGGATGGATAAAGGAAGAATGGATGATGAATATAGATGGATGGAGTGATAAAGGAAGGAAGGATGGATGGATGGATGATAGATAGAGTGATATATGGCTTGATGGTGGATTATAGAGTATAAGGAGGGAGAAATACATTATTGTGGGATAGATCTGAAGGAAAAAGGAATAAAGAAAGACTGTCCCTGAAATAAGTTTTTGTTTGACATTGCGTGAAAGTTGCAGAAACAAACTCCAGCAGCCCTTGATATGTAACAACAAATAAAGATTCAGTATTCAATATCGAATTCCTCTGCCTGAATACATGAGACTCCTGAAAATAGAAACACAACCGTAAGATCAGATTGCTGCAGTCTTCACTGGTCCCTGCTAACGTGAGACCAGAAGGAGCATCTCATTCCCCTCTGGATCGTAAAGAGGATGCTTTTAAACAACAAACAAATTGTACATTCAAGGTCACACACTTAATTTCTGGGTTCATTGGAGCTGCTGTGCTCCTCCAAACCTTGTCTACAACAATGGCAGGGTGTGTTTATGCCTGCGTGTGTATGTTGATCGGAGTTGTGATGCCTCATTAAGCAGTATGTTCTGGTAGGGTTGGGCACAAGGCCTCGTCCTCCTGAATTCAGCAGCAGAATCCAGCAGTTTTTTCCAGCCATTACCTCCTCCAGCATTAGACCTACGCATTAACATACAAGAGCTTTTTATGACAAACCATTCCCCCACATTGAGCATGTGTGTGGGTAAAGAACGGCCAGCAACGCAGCAGGACACTCCAATGCCTCCCACTGTCTGATGGACGGCAGCGATTTGCTCCATTTGCACCTGTGAGCAGGTAATAAATGAGGAGGTTTGCAAAGAGCTTTTACCCACAAGGACAAAGACAGCAATTTCACCCTGAGAGAGGAGAGGCTGAGTTTACCTTGCACTACTACACACACATACACGTTTGAACCAGCTGCGTTGCACCATATGGACAATGATGGCCTCAAAGTACGTGTGTATGCATGTGACAAAATGTTTGTGTAGCCACGGCCATTACTCCTTACATGGCTGTTTTTAGGGTTCATAAGGTGCACCAACTGCCTTCTGCCACTTACAAAGAAATAGAAAAAATATTTAAAGAAAAAGTTTATCAAGCTGGTATTTATTATAATATTTATATATATATATTTTGATATTTACATGTATTAACTATTTTTATCCTTGTACTTGGGCATTTAAAAAGAAAACAAGATAATTGAAATAAGGGGCATGTATATAAATAATCGATTAATTAGTGAAATTTCCTTAAAAAAAAATAGATATATATATGATATATGGTATAGAGTGAGAATTATTGTACATCAATATTATATATTACTTATAAATAAAAAACATACATAGTATATAACATACATTATATATATATATATATAGATATTATATATATATTATATATCATATAAATATATAGGATGTGAGACGTGTGAATTTATTATTAAGTGTTTTAAAAATATATATATATATATAAGGCTGTCAATGATTAAAATTAATCGCGATTAATCCCACCTAACATTAATGTTTTTAAATATACTTTATATTGCAATAATTTCACATTCAAATTAATGCACAAACAACATAAATACAGTATATTTTTAATAATTGTTTAATGGCATCTTTTTTATGACTGAAGGCCAGTAGCAATGATACCAATACTGATTTCTCTATAAAATTGCCCCCCCCCCCCATATTTAACCACTGACTACCATTCAACAGACAGTCTAATTTGAGCGGTTTAAAAATTAACTTCTAATTTAAGTGAACTTAAACAATCTTCACATAAACCCATTATAATAAATTTAATATTTACCTGTGCCCTTCAGCAGAAATATACAGAAATTTAAATTAAAGGTATGAAACACTAAATTCTAAATGAAATATAGATTAACTCTTAAAGCTACAAAAGTTATTGATTTAATATTTTTTTCTTTTGTTCTTTGATTAACAAACATCACAGCAGCTGGTTATTAGGTTGTTTTGGCTGCTATTTCTTTGACCCACTTCAGGTCTTAAGTCTATATTAATGAGCTGACGAGTTAAATCGGGTGTTTTAGATGAGTGAGACAGTGCTGGGCTGCTACAAGACAGTTTTGAAAACCATTTCAGAGAAATGTGACTCATATAAAATATATTAAATGCATACACAGTTTTAAGGCAGCTTTAATCACATTTTTGGTAACTTCATTACTTAACTGACCACGATATTGCATGCAAGTAGTTTATTTCGCGCTTTGATATGAAAGGATACAGGCTACAGAGCGAGTCGGCACCCTTGTGTGTGCAATTGAAGATCACGGAATCAGCAGTTGTGAGTGGGGTAGCCAACCCTAGCCCCGCCCCTGCGTTAATTGGGTTTAAATATTTTTACGCGGTAAAACGGAAAAAATATAATCGCCTGGGTTAACGCGCTAAATTTGACACCACTTAATATATTATATATATAATATATATCTATATTATATCTGTTGTGTGCTGTGTATAAATTGAATATATACACTTGATCAATCAATTAATAAAAATTCAATTAGTTATAAAAATGAATACAAATTTGGAATCTCTCTTAATATGGTTGAATATCCTGTGCAGTCCACTTTCCATTTTTAGATGAATAATTTCTTTAATTATAGCCATTCTTACAATAAACAGTCAATCATGTTCTTAAAATGCATTAAAAGAACAGCTACATGCAGTACTTTCACAATTAAACAGCAATGAAATTTAGTTAATTAACTATAATAATGATCTAACACCATTAACATCAACGTATTAACAATTAGCATGCTAATTCTCAGAGAAAATGTGATTAAAAGGCTGATGAAAATATCCCAAACCAGTGACCGCCTTTGAAAGGTACTTCTTTAAAGTGTGCTACAGATTGTATCTTCTTTGACCGCCAGTGTCACTCCTCTCTATTAGCATTCGTCTCCAGCTAATTTAAATGCTAATGTATCCTAGCCTTTTCTCTGCATGATAAAGCTAACAATCGACACTGGAGGCCTTTTTGTAGCTGAGCTATGAGGCAATTAGCTCGAATAGTATAACCATATACAGCGAGAGGATTAGAATATTAGAAAAGTGATCTGACCGCCCTGAGAGACAATGCAGGAAAAAATGTAGAAAGTGAAAGAGTGCTGGGGAGGGCGACAGTGAGGGTCAGAGAATAATTTCATAGTTTCGTGGACTCCTATTGGACAGCCTGTGATAAGAGAAAGAGGTCAAAGGTGAATTTTCAAATGCACGTCACAGTACAGGAAAAGAGACTCAAACATTACTATCATGAAGTCAAAGATAGGGGGCGAGAGAGAGCCATTTCCTGTTTGAGATTTCATGACGTAATGCAGCGCGGCTTCATCAAGATTAATACACATTTTGACAAAGGTCAAAAAGTCAAAATTTCCAGATAAACTATGCAGAGAATAGAGAAGTTTCCTTTTATAGTTAGGATAGCAGTGCATGATTTCCAAAGATAGACAGACAGACAGACAGACAGACAGACAGACAGACAGACAGACAGACAGATAGATAGATAGATAGATAGATAGATAGATAGATAGATAGATAGATAGATAGATAGATAGATAGATAGATCCGTGCGGGTGTTTCAAAGCGTTTTGGCATTTCAAAGAGAAACAACAGTCCTGTAATCATAGCCGTCCTTTGCTCAGTTAGATCGGTGTATTAAATATTCAGAACCAGACAGACTGACAGACTGCATAAAAAGCCAGTGAAAAATTATTCATAATGCAGGTAACATTCACACAGGGACCCCTGGATGAAAGGAAATGTCATTTATCACTGGCCTTTGTTCATCTCTCATTGCCTGTTGGGCATCCAACCATTAAGTAAGCTTTATTAATTTATTTATTAATTAAAGTGCTCGTAGTCTCACCGTGGTGGGCCGAAGGTGCATCCTCACATGTTATTTGCAGCTTAGGGGCCCACAGAGACAAATCAGACCAGGAGAGAGAGAGAGAGACTTAATGAGAGC
Source organism: Sinocyclocheilus anophthalmus (assembly GCA_018155175.1). NCBI lineage: Eukaryota > Metazoa > Chordata > Actinopteri > Cypriniformes > Cyprinidae > Sinocyclocheilus > Sinocyclocheilus anophthalmus. The sequence continues at coordinate 39,015 of JADLZN010005991.1, read as the reverse complement.
AAATAGGTTGAGAATGCAAATGGTCGTTCCCTCAACTGCACTCTGCCACCAGTCACATCTCTCTGCATATTACAGCTTCAGGGCACCTTGGTGGAACCAATGTGTGTGTGTGGATGTCAGCGAGCTTCGCGAGAGCTCCTCCTGTGGTGTTACTCATTACTGAGCAGAGAAACTTGTACTTGTGACTTTTACGCCAGATGATTTGAACACACACACACACACAAGAGTGCACACATACACAGACTTTCTGCTGATATTCTAGAAGCAATTAAGCTCTTCTCAGCACTGCTTCCTAACTTGATATCCTCAGTATTACCTGAACTTCTCATCACTGTGGGGTCAAACACACACAGACACACACACACACACACACACACAAGTTTGTTTTTCTGTTATGGTAGGGATTTTCTTCTTACATTTATTGTTTTATACTGAGCTAAAAATGTTTTCTCCTTATCCTACCCTTAAACCGCACAGTGATCCTTTAAATAAATAAATGTTAAAAATAAAATAAAAATTCAATTATAATAAAATATTAAAATAACTTTAAATTGAACAATAATTAAACATTACTACAGTAGCATGTTATTTTTATTTTTTTAATGTACTTAATATTAGATATATATATTCTAATATAATTATTAATATTTTATATTTTAATTTAGATATAATTATCAAAATAATGTTAAATAAAATGTAATAATTATAAAGACAACAAAACACAATACGTAATTGGTCTACATATTCATACTAAAAATAAAAAATAATAATGTTACAAAGAGAATACATGTTTGCTATGCCTTGTTATATACAACCTTAACCCTATAATAACTTTAACTTGTGTATGTGTATTCTAACGTGTGTGTGTGTGGGTGTGTGTGTGTGTGTGTGTATCTATCTATCTATCTATCTATATATGTATATATATATATATATCATTATAAATCTATATATATACACAGGTTGGAAAGCTATTCTGAAAATGCAGCTTGACCAGCTAAACGCTACTCGTAATTAAAGTGTTAAGCTACATCAAGCTACCCTTTTGAAAAAGTAGCTATAGCTACCCTACAAGTTACTACTAAAAAGTAGCTAGCTACATTGAAAATACTTGCAATTTTTTATTATTATTAAATATTTTTTACAATTAACATTACAAATAACTAAATTATTATTAATGAATAATTATAATGAAGTTATAAGTAAAATATTTAGGGTTTAAAACAACATACTGTAATGCAATCATGATTTCAAAGAGTAGGGTGAATTCAGGTTGATTGGGACACTTTTCCAAGCCATTTCAATGACAAAAAGTGTCCCAATCATTTGATTTTGTAAACTATTCGATACACACAATTAGGGATGCACCGATACCGATACTGGTATTGGTATCGGGCCAGATATGGCCCGATACCAAAACGCCGATACCACACAGCATGTGATAAGTGCCATATTCAGACAAAGAAACACCGACAACAGAACAACAGACAGCAGAATGGAGTTATTAGAGATTAAGGATGTCTACGAAGTATATGTATGCAATTAATATAATGTTAAACATTCAGTATTAAACCCTGTATAACTGATGTGCGCGAGCTGATAAACAAAACACGCTGAGTGGATTGAGAGCGCGGCGGCGCAGATGCGCAAGCTTGTCGAACGAATATCCCTTTCTCACAGACATCACTGTTTGTAGTTCGGTCAGATGTGTCATAAACAAGTAAAACAATGCACAAGTTACTAAATGGTAGGGAGAGAGAGAGAGAGAGAGAGAACGCACATCTGTTGTGTGATCTTTTTGATGTTCACTCACTTAGCAGACGCATCATTTGGATTAAAACTAAATCGTAAAAATAAGACCATTTATAGGGGCATTCACTATAAACATCATTTATTTTCAACCTTAAGCATACACGACTTTCAGGCGAAAGTGAAACTATCAGCCAGTGTGAAATGCTCTAGGCTGTACTGTACTTGTCCCTCTCATTTTGCACAATACAAATGCGTGCGCGCGTTGCGCATGTTTTGCTTGCTTCATGAGTGTTTCTGTTTTTATATGAGTCGCTTTAGAATATAAATCGCTGCACGTTTCAGATGAAAAAACGCGACATCTATTTCTGAAAATATCACAGTTAGAATATTTATAACGAGTGGTTCCCTGCATTAATACAAAATATTATTGCGTGATTACAGTACTGAGCTGTTGCAATGGAGCAGCTCTAATGCTATTAAAATAAAGATGATGTACCATAGAGCAAAAAAAATAAAAATGAACAGTGAAAGTAACAAAAACTTGTAAAAAATGCATTTAATGGGCATAATTAAGTGTGAAAATAACCGAAGGATATAGTCAAACCAAAAATTTTTCAGAGACCAGATATAATTTTTTATTTTATTTTTTTACTAGTGGGACACTATAGTTCATTTATGTAAGTGAGGTTAGCAAAATAAACTAAACTGTGATATATTATACCCATAAATTCTTCATACAGTGGACTAACAGTGAAATTGATTACCAAAAATTATTCAGACAGAGTATGGGAAAAGATTTAAGTTCAGGTTTGCATGAACCTGGATGACAGCATGCTCAGGAGACTACAGGCTGTCATTGAGGCTAAAGGCCTGTTCACGCCAAGCACGATAACTATAAAGATAACAATAAAGATATAGTTCTAAAAATCGTTCTCAATATTAAAGAATAGCATAGTTCACACCACAACTATAACAATAAAGACAAAGAGAAACGATATCGTTGTGATCACTTTCAAAACGATATTTTTCCCAGCTGATGAACGATAAAAAAATTGACATCCAATCAGAATCCATCCTGCAATAACGAGCTCGAGAATTTAAAGCGGCAGACGAGCGTGCGCTTAGAATGAACAGACGATATCGTTCGCTGGTGTGGACGCTAATATCGTTATCTTTATTGTTATCTTTATAGTTATAGCTCTTGGTGTGAACGGTGCTTTAGGGTGGCCTGACAAAGTATTGATAGTTGTGTAAATATTGTCATACTAACAGTTCTCTGAATAATTGTTGGTTGATTGTAATTCATTACATACCTTTTTATAAAGTTGTCTGATATTATCAAGATGAATTTGTTCTGACAGTTTAACTCGGAATTCTTGTCATATTTTGTTACCATTTTCTAAACTATAGCGAATAAACTGTGAAAATATGAGAAATGTTGAATAAATTTAGGTTTGACTGTATCTATTTGCTAAATGAAGTTAACCAACTAACATTATACATATTATTTTAATTTCTGTACCCAATATTTAAAAAATGTATTGGTAACTTAAAAAATATCGATATCGGTACTCGGTATCGGCAAGTACCAAAAATAAAAGTTTCGGTATCGGGCGAGTACTGGAAAAAGTAGTATCGGTGCATCCCTACACACAATGATAAAATGCCGTATAGTTAAATAGTTATTTTAGTTATATTAGTATATTGCTACAAACGTAACACCAATGTAAGAACAAAATGTATGCAATTAAACTGGATACGGAGGAGTCATAAAATAAGCAGGTTAAACTCACAGAACATGCGGTATTTACTGACTGTGAATGGAGACGTCAATCATCAGATGCACGTGTGAACACTGCGCTTTGTGTGAATCCCGCCACAACCATCCTTTGTCAAATGATAAGCACACTACTATATCGCGATTTTATTTTCTGTTCGATTTGTGTTCATTACAAAACTGTGGGGGGACAGATTATATTATGACCGTTCATGATTGTAAAATAGACATTTGATATAGAGTGCAATAAAGAAGAAAAATTAATCAGTTTAAAAGGCTATTATTCACCTCCTGTATGTGCTTTAAGTCTTCGACGTTGACTGCATTTTAACCTTTGTTTTGCGTAAATTACAGTTGATTCATGTGAAATATCCACTCCTGTAAATCCTTTGCAATATCAAGTCAATCAAGTCAATAGGTCTCATAAAAAATGTGTTCTGTGGTTGCTAGGACATTGCTATTTGGTTGCTAGGGTATTCTGTAATTCTATAATATTTTGGTCCCTTTTTTTCCCATTTTTGCACGGACCAGATGTAACTTCCTGAACAACATGCAAAGTTTGAGGTACCAACCATACAGACAGCATAAATGAAGTGAGATGAGTTACTTGCTGAGATTCAATATTTAGGATAGAAGTTTATTTAAATCACTAACTATGAACAATACTAACAGCACTAATGTTCACACTGGCAAACCCACTAAAAGTGCACAAACTACATAAACACAAAGGACAAACCGACCTTGCAAAAAGCAGAACAGCAGCACCAGATTCACAGGTAGTGCAGGTTCGAGACAAACGCCCGTAGGGTCAAGTGTCCAGAGCATTCATCGCAACTCCACACACACACTCGCATCAGCGTCCTTGAAACACATGAGCAGTGAAATGAAAAATAAAGCAGAAAAACAAAAAGCAGGTGATCCACTTCTACAGCAGCCTGCTCTTTGGTGGTTCGTCAGCTGGCATCAAGAACATCGGTACCCTGTGGCAAACGGGGCAACAGCAGGACCACTGAGGCAAAACGAAGGTTGTGTGTGTTTTTCAGAGCATAACGGAGGTCACGGGGTGCCAAGCTGAGCTGTGTAGGTTATGATCAGTGTCAGCGTGTGTGTGTGGTGTGTGTTTGTGTGTTTTCACACTCCAGGGGCCAGAGTTGATCGAGTAAAATGCTTCCAGGGCCAGCGGGGGGAATGGTAGCGTTCCATTAGGAACTGAGTTGCGGGCACATTTGCCCTGATCTATCATTAGCCTGACAGGCAAAACTAATCAAGTGCCGCACATACAAATGAAGATCTCCCCCTGTGGCCCTCTGAAGTCTCTGGGCACGAGAGCGTGTGTGCTGGTATGCGTTTCGCACCATGCTGCTGTTGCCTAAGCTCACTGGTCAACTGCATTTCAACTAATGCTAGAAAGAACACATGCAGTCACAGGCAGATAAGTCAAAGCACTTTAGCATAAATAGCTTGAGTTACAACTGAAGCATGTCATTTCTGCTCCGCTAACACACAGACTTCAAAACAAACTTCCCAAACATGCCCCAGCTGCCATTGTTCAGCAAACAGGTAGTCCTGGCCTAAATTCACAACACTTCACAAAACACAAGACCTAAAAATGTCTGCACATTTGGGTAGGACAGAAGGAAGTATTTTAACATTGAAAGAATACACACAAATATGAACATATCCAAATATAAAATAGTTTATATATATCTATATATATATAATGATATATATATATATATATAATATATATATATAATATATATATATAATATATATATATACACACACACACACAGGCTATGCACATTCATAAATTATCTATATATAATATAGATAGAATAGATCTATATATATTATATATATATATTATATATATAAATAATATATATACCAAACCCATGTACTGTCATAATCTAAATTATTTTCCAGTTTATTTAATCAATTTTTAGAATTGTATTTATAATTATTTAATAAACTGTGAATTAAGCAAATCAGGCTGAAATAATTGAAGCTGTCTGGTCAACTAAATATAATTTATGTAGGCCTATTTGTTTAAGGTTTAGGCTTCAGAAATAGCTAGTGTTTACTTTATTACATTTCATTTAATTTAATTCCACTTGAATTAAAAAATACATTTACAAAATAAAATTATTTGATTTTGATTATGAGCTTAAGAATTTAGTCCATAATCAAATAAAACAAACATTTTTCAACCTTTCAACCCATACTTCCTTATTTGTTATAGTTCAGGCCAGAACAAATTCTCCTTTTTTTTAATTTTATGGCAGTGGTTTAAAAAATACTGAATCCCCATACTGCAATATGCTTATAGACAGTAAGCCCTGTAAGAGTAAATGCAGCCTCGAGTGCTCGGGTCGTGGGTTTTAGCTGTTAGATTGGTGCCGTACGAATGCGTGACTTGCTGGCGTGCAACATGTCATTAGCGTACAAGATCCACTTTCCCTTGTCACACTTCCCGAGCACTGTTGACAGTCTGAGGCTGAAGCCAGGCGACACTTCGAGTAAACTCAATTAGTCTCCCCGCCATTATGACACGCATCAAAAATAAAATAAAATATTTACATAGCGTCTGTTGTGGACCAATTACACACTGGAATGGGGGGAAGGGGAGAGCGCCATTAGCATATAATTTGCATGAAGCTTTAACTTGTTTTTAACAGGTGACATTTGGATGCAACTTGTACACGACAGAAGGGCAAAAGCGTGAGTTTAGCTATATGAGAGTTTGTGTGTCATTGCAGATTTACACGTCATTTTCAATTAATTAAACCAGTCTGTGATCAGGGACGTAGGAAAGTGTAGGGATACATAAAACTTATCAGCTTGAATCATTATTTACAGGACATCATATTTGCACAGTAATCCAACAAAATTGCTAACCATAGTAAAATTGAGGCTTCCACTTGGTTGGAGCCCCAAAAATGAAATTTGTGAATTCTTGCATTCCAAAATTGCATCATAACCCACTACAATTATAGCGGGCATTACAATAAACAAGCAGAAAATCCCATATTACTTTACACCTGATCTTATCACTGTCTAGGCGAAACAACTGAGATATCGGAGAGATCTCATTTTTGTTTTTTCTTTCTTGGCTAACTCTATCTGTACTTTATGACAGACCGTCACTGCATTCACCAGCAAGAACGAATGAGGATATATTAAATATAATGGGTTATAGCTTTATGACAGTCATCCAGCAATATTGCAGTGTACAGCTGACACATCAAACACAGAACTAATAATAAAGCTCTGAGGCTACGATACTGACTCTGCTCATAAAGAGAGGACGTTCACACACACACTGTGTCTGCAGAAATAGTGTCCTTGATACAATGTTACAATTGCATTAATGAATATAGTGTGGGATCAAGCACACATACAAGGACAACAGACTTTTATAATGTCACCGTGTCATTTATGAGCTGCGAAGAGGGACATACGATATATGTTTTATTAAAGGTTTATATAAAATTCTGTCCAACACTAAATGTCTGCAGAGAGGCCTGCTGTCTTACATTCAAAACCTCACCACCACACTGCTAGAGTGTAGTGAATGATTGCTAGTTTGTTGCTATGTCTTTGCTAAGATGTTCTGATGATTGTTATGTGGTTGCTTAGGTGATTTCAGTGTTGTATGTTCAAAACTGGCTTTCCACCATTGCAGAATCTGCAAGACCAAATAAAAAATGTGATGAGATTAAAACAAAAAGAAAAAAGACTTCTACATGCTAACACTTATGGGAATAAAAAACATACAGCACAACCAGTGTAGTCTGATTCATGAACAACATGAACTCTTATGAACAAAAGCTTTTAAATGAAACAAAAAACATACAGCATGACCAAATACAGCTTTATCAACAACAACAAAAAAGATCCAAATAAGCCCAATCTTGAACGTGAATCAAGTCTGATTCACAAACAAATGACTCGTATGAGATGATTGTTATATGAGCTGATTCATACATTACAACAAATGAAATCCACCTCAATGCACATAACTTATATGCACCAAATCTCTTAAGTGAATCAGAAACAAATACTGCACATCCAATGTAGTCTGATTCACAAGCAAATTAAACGTATGAGCCGAATCAAAAGTGAATCAAAACACAGCATAACTAGTGGAATACAATTCACAAACAAATGACTCTTATGCAGGGTTATTATCGTGAAACTATTAAAAACATGCTTATTCACTGAAATAAAATCTGAAATAAAATTAAATATAAATATTATATGAAAAACTTAAAGAAAATAAAAATAATGCTGCCTAAATTAAAATGTAAGAACTTCAATTTATTAAATAAGAATACTGGAATCGTAAACTATACTGATTTCCAAACGACACGAATTAAAAAAATAATAAAAAAGCAATATAAGAAAAAATGACAAAAGCACATAACCACTGTAAAAAAAGAAAAGAAAGAAAAAAAACCCGAAATGATCAAAACAAATTTTTTTTTTAAATATTAATAAAATAGTACTTAAATATCACTATTCTCTCTTTTTACTCAAAAAGCCCCTAAGCTCAGTTGATCCGGTAAGATGATCCAGCTTCTACTTGGGTTTTGTACAAAGCTGTTTCATACCCCACGCACAAATCAGCTAGGAGGAATTACACTTATGTCACATGAGGGGTTTAAAAGGATTGATGTTTTCCTCTTTATCCCCTCCCCCCGCCCGCCTTCTCATTCCCTTTATATCCTCAGCTTTTTCATATAACATATTTACAGTCCCGATGAAGGAGAGTTAGCCATTATAGCGTCTGGAAGCCTGGCGCGCTAAAGCTTCATCAAATAAACCGCAGTTATGAAAAGACAATAATGATGATAAATCAACTAATGGCTGGGGGGTATTGACCAGACGCAGGTGCACACGAGGCCTGTAAAAGAAAGAGAAGTGATAGATGATACGGTGGATAGAGACAGAATGCAGGTCTGATGGGGGCAAATTACGACTAATGGTATTTTAGTTTTCTTTCCCACCTGACTCTATTTGTCCATGATTCTATTTCACTGGACAGTATAACTCACCCTCGGTCTCTAATAGACTGCAGAGAGAGCCAAGAGGAACAGCGCACTGGGCAAGAAATGTACATTCTCAGAATATCACATTTTTCTGGGCATATTAACCAAACTGATCATTTCAAGGGAATTACTGATCATTGATCCAACTAAGCAAAATCTGTCAATATTTATTAGCGCTCTGGAAAGGGCTGGACCAATGAACCTGTCAAATGTAAAGGTGAAATGTGTCATTTTTTGCTACTAGTGTCTCCAAATAGAATTTTCTAAATTAATTCTGGTTTTTAAACACCACCTCCATCCCGCCTTTCAAGAAAATGACAACAAACATAGGTTATATGCATATATCATACATTTTCACATTTGTGGTTTGCACATGCAATATTGTACCTATATATGAGCAGAATGTATTTTAACCTCAAAGAAATTACACATTTCACTTTTATTTGATTCTGTTTTAAGATTTTTTTTAACTACAAATTGGATCATGTTTTTTTCTCACAAACACAAGTGGGCTGCTACAGTAACGTCTAGGTTACTTGTGTAACACTCTTTCCCTGATGGAGGGAACGGAGACGTCACGTCAGTGACCTGACGAATTGGGATCTCCGCCCGAGATCCCATCACCTTCGATGTTAACTAAAAATCCAATGACAGTTGCCGTTCGTGCTCGCCACCCACCCCGCCCGCGCGCGGGTATAAAAGGAGAGCCGTGCTGTGCAAACGCACACTCCGTTTTTCGCTGATGACCGAGACTACGTGCCCCGTCCGTACAGCGGTGGTACAGCACCTGTGCAACGGAACTTAACGTCTCCGTTCCCTCCTTCAGGGAACGGGGGTTACCATACGTAACCGAGACATTCACTTTCAGTCGATCACTTCACCGTTAGTCAGTGACGACGATTGGATCCGTAATGGAAAAACGCCACTTTTGCTGACCCCCCGCCAGTGCCCTGCGGAAGCCAGGAAGTCCCCCCACACCAGCTGGGGCGGAATATAGGACAGCGGCTAGGCAGAGGTGTTCGCCACTGCTGTTCCATACAGTGGTATATTGGATAACACTGGGAAAGCATACCCAGTTGGGAGTGCTACGGAAGCCACATCCTGCGCATATGAGGTATCATGTGGAATACACATATGGACTGGCCCAGGGCAGTACTACATATGGAGGTCTCTGCGGTAGACTCAACCCGCCTTGGGTGAGATCACTACACAGCAGAGATGGCAGTGACGACTGCCAGGGAAAGACACGGGCTTACCATGAGGGGAGCCGTACCGTGGAAGAATACACATGTGGGATCACCCGAAGGGGGAATCACTACACACGGGCACCTATCCCAGCACAAGGGCTGACCTTGGGCATGCACACTAGTGCTGAGCCTGGCGTCTGGCGCTCCGCCACGCCTGACCGCCGAGGTTGCGGGAGGAACTCCACCAGGGTTCGCCATGGGTAACTGATTGAGGAGCACAAAAGCGCAAGTATCTGGTCCGTAGAGGGGAATGGCGCAGCAAGCGTGATCGACACCGAGCAGGTCCGGTGTTACTGCCTACCTGAGGCGAGTACACGAGAGGACACGGGCTCTACACGGAGATTATAGAATCTCGCAAACGTGTTAGGCGTCGCCCAGCCGGCAGCTCTACAGATGGCTGCTATCGAGGCGCCCCGCGCCAATACCCAAGAAGATGCCACTCCTCTCGTAAAGTGAGCTCTCACTCCGAGGGGGCATGGTAACGTTGGGCCTGGTATGCCAAGATTATAGCCTCCACTAACCAGTGGGCAAGTTTTTGTTTGGAGACAGCCTTTCCCTTCTGCGGGCCTCCAAAGCAGACAAAGAGCTGGTCTGAGGTCCTGAAGCTCCGCGTACGGTCCACGTAATGCGCAGAGCGCGAACGGGACAGAGCAGAGCGATGGCTGGGTCTGCCTCCTCCCGGGGCAGCGCTTGCAAGTTCACCACCTGATCCCTGAAAGGTGTGGTGGGAACTTTGGGCACATTTCCAGGTCGGGGTCTCAGGACAACGTTAGAGTTACCCGTTCCGAATTCTAGGCTTGAATCGTCGACCGAAAATGCCTGCAGGTTCCCTACCCTCTTGACCGAGGCCAAAGCGTTGAGGAGGCGCTGTCTTTAATTACAGAACCTTAAGCTCTACTGACTTGCAGGGCTCTAGGGCTACCTCCTCCGGGCCAGGACCGAGGGATATTCCCAAGAGGGTAACATGTGAGGGCGCGGAGGATTCAGCCTCCTTGCCCGTCTGAGAAACCTGATGATCAGGTCGTGCTTCCCTAGAGACTTACCGTCTACTGCCTCGTGATGTGCGGCAATGGCGGCAACATACACCTTAAGGGTGGTGGGAGACAGCCTTCGCTCCAACCCATGATGCAGGAAAGAAAGCATGACTGCGATCGGGCATCTTCGGGGGTTTTCCCGGCGGGAAGAGCACCAATCGACTAACAGGTTCCACTTCAGCCTGTAAGCTTGTCTGGTAGACGGGGCTCTAGCTGAAACGATGGTGTTTACTACCGCTGGAGGTAGCCCACCTAGAACCTCCGCGTCCCGTCCAGGGACCATAAGTGGAGATTCCACAAGTCTGGACGCGGGTGCCAGAGGGTGCCCCCTCTCTGAGAAAGGAGATCCCTCCTCAGAGGAATTCGCCAAGGAGGGGCTGTCGCGAGGAGCATCAGTTCGGGGAACCAAGTCCGACTGGGCCAGTATGGCGCCACCAATAGGACCTGCTCCTCGTCCTCCCTGATTTTGCACAGTGTCTGTGCGAGAAGGCTCTCTGGGGGAAACGCATATTTGCGTAGGATCCGAGGCCAGCTGCACGCCAGTGCGTACGTGCCGAGGGTTCCCTCGGCCAGGGAGTAAAACAACTGGCAATGGGACGTGTCCGGGGAGGCAAACAGGTCTACCTGAGCGTCCCCACAGCGTCTCCAAATCAGCTGGACTGTCTCGGGGTGGAGTCGCCATTCTCCCGGAAGGGCGGGCTGACGTCAGAGCTCGTCGGCTGCACGATTGAGCTCGCCTGGGATGTGAACGGCGCGAAGCGACCGCAGATGCTTCTGACTCCAAAGGAGGAAATGGCGGGCGAGTTGCGACATGCGACGGGAGTGTAGACCGCCCTGGTGGTTTGATGTACGCAACGTTCCGCATTGCTGTCCTACGGACCGTAAGTCTTGTCTTGTAGCAGCGATTTGAAGCGGCGCAGAGCCAGCCATACTGCTTGCAACTCGAGGCAGTTGATATGCCACTGCAGTCGGGGCCCCGACCAGAGCCCCGCAGCTGCATTCCCATTGCACATGGCACCCCAGCCCCTGGCAGAGGCATCTTTTGATACAACAACATGCCTGGATACTTTCCCAAGGGATACTCCTGTCCGAAGAAGGCAAGATCTGTCCATGGGCTGAGGGTTTGACGGCAGAACGGGGTAACAGAAACCTGGTAAGTGCCGTGCCATGCCCATCTCAGGACCCGGTCGTGAAGCCAACACTGAAGCGGTCTCATATGAAGCAACCCGAGCGTCGTGACAGCGGCTGCGGATGCCATATGCCCCAGGTGCCTCTGAAATTGTCTCAGTGGAACCGACGTCTTGCCCTGGAAGGACCCCAGGCAGTTCAGCATCGACTGTGCACGCTCTACTGAGAGACGTGCCGAGAGGTTGACCGAGTCGAGCTCCATGCCGAGAAAAGAGATCCTCTGCACCGGAGAGAGTTTGCTCTTTTCCCAGTTGACCCGAGGCCCCAATCGGCTGAGGTGACTGAGCACCATATCGCTGTGTTCGCACAACTGCGCTCGGGATTGGGCCAGTATGAGCCAGTCGTCGAGTTAGTTGAGAATGTGAATGCCTCTTTCCCTCAATGGGATGAGGGCTGCCTCCACGATCTTGGTGAAGACACGAGGCGACAGGGGTAGCCCGAAGGGGAGGACCTTGTACTGTTATGCTCGCCCTTCGAACGCAAAGCGTAGAAACGGTCTGTGTCGAGGGAGAATCGACACATGAAGTACGCGTCCTTGAGGTCGACCGCTGCAAACCAATCGAAAGGACGGACGCATTGAAAGATGCGTTTCTGCGTCAACATCCTGAACGGGAGCTTGTGAAGGGCCCGGTTCAGTACGCGCAGTTCCAGGTTTGGTCGTAACCCACTGCCTTTCTTGGTACGATGAAGTATGGGCTGTAGAATCCCGACCTCATCTCGGCTGGAGGGACCGGCTGTATCGCGTCCTCCGCCAGCAGGACCGCGATCTCTGTCACGCAAGACAGTAGCATCCTTGTCCGGCACAGAGGTGAACCGAATGCCCTGAACTTGGGAGGGCGCCGGGCGAATTGAATCGCGTAGCCGAGTCTGATGGTTCTCAGGAGCCAGCGAGACGGCCTGGGGAGCGCTAACCAGGCCCCCAGCGACCGAACTAGCGGGACTAGGGAGACCACCGACGTAGCCGCAGTGGGGCAGCGAAGTGGAACACAGGGACCCAACCCGGGAGGCCGCGCGTTCCAGGGTGGGGTCTGAGTGCGCAGCGTGCGACTTACCTGGCTCCACTGCTGGGCGGGGGGCTCGTGAGGAGGCGTAGCGTCTTTGAACTGAACCCTGCTGCCCATTAGCAAAGGGAGAGGGGGCCGGCCGTTTGGAGACTGGGTCTCGTGCACCGCCGTCCTCGCCCTCTTGGGACCCGGAGGCAAAGGAAACTGCTCTTTTATTGAAGTTTTGGGTACCACTGGCTTGGTAGCCAGTGGCGGAACAGAAAAAATGGGAACAAAGTATTCTCCAACCGGCCCTCTTCCGGGGGAAGGAGTGGTGCGGTCACCGTCTCCTGAAGAGCAGGATCCAAGGGCTCTGGGTCGCCCGTCTCAGGGACGCCGCCTACTTTGACGCTTCACGGGCTTGGCAGGGGCAGAAACGGGCTGCGCCGCTTTCCTGCGGCCAGCTCCACGCTGCGGCCGTCGTGAAGGCTGCTGCTGTGGCCGAGCTGGAGTGGAGGTGGAGGTGGAGGCCGCAGGAGGGCGCTCTCGGTGACGAGCAGACAGGGGGGCTGCAGCCGGCGGTGGGGTGCGGACAGCAGCCGACCGCCGGGGCAGGATGCGTCGAGATGCCTCCGTCTGCTTCCGTGTGGCGGAGAATTGTTGGGCAGAGCCCTCCACCGCTTCGCTGAATAGGCTGGCCTGGGAGATTGGGGAGTCCAGGAAGCAATGCTTGTCTGTCTCCCTCATATCCGCCAAGGTCAGCCATAGGTGGCGCTCCTGGACCACTAATGTGGACATCGACTGACCCAGGGCCCGCGCCGTGACTTTCGTCGCCCTCAGCGCGAGGTCCGTCGCCGTGCGCAGTTCCTGCAGCACACCTGAGTCAGCACCACCCTCGTGCAACTGCTTCAACGCCTTGGCCTGGTGGACTTGCAGGATGGCCATGGTGTGCAGGGCGGAAGCGGTCTGTCCAGCAGCGCTGTAAGCCTTAGCTGTCAGAGCGGACGAGAACTTTCAGGCCCTGGATGGAAGGCGTGGACTACCCCTCCAGGCGGCGGCGCTTTGCGGGCAGAGCTGCATGGCAATCGCGCGCTCGACCGGAGGGATGTCCACATAACCTTGGGCCACCCCCCCATCGAGGGTGCTGAGGACGGAGGAGGCACCAAGTCTGTTTCGGGCAGAAAAAGGTGCCTTCCAAGACTTAGTACCCTCCTCATGCACTTCCGGGAAGAATGGAACCGGAGGCGGCTGCTGACGACCGGCCTGCGCCCCCAGGAACCAATTATCCAGCCTCGAGCGTTCGGGAGGAGGAGGAGGCCTCCAGTGCAGCCCGATGCTCTCAGCGGCCCGGGAAAGCATAGCAATCAGCTCTGAATCTGACTCGGGCAACGCCACTCTACCAGACGGTGGCAGCGCAGCCGAATCCTCACCTCCAGAGCCTAGCTCGCCCTCCGATGCAGCGACCGACATCCTGTCCTCTGCCTGTGCCCCGCACAAGATGCTGGACCCCGCCCTGTCCGAGGACCCAGCACTCTCGTCCGGAAGCGCCAGGTGGTGCGACATGCTCGAGGAATGAGAGGCCCGCGGAGACGTACTCGACGGGGAAGCTCTCACCGTAACCCTCAGGTCTCCCTGGCCGTGAACCGAAGTAGCCCTCCGAGAACCTGAGGAGCTAGAGCGGGGCATGGCAAGTGGGATACCCCCCCGTTTAATGAGGAGGTATCTGGACCGCAATGTCGCGATGGTCATGTTCCCGCACTGAGAACATGACTCATCCATGAGCGCTGCTTCAGCGTGCTGTAAGCCCAAGCACGAGAGGCAGTGATCATGACCGTCAGATGGAGGCAGGAAACGACCACATCCAGAAACGCACGAGCGGGAAGCCATCTTTAAAAAGACGCCCGTCGCTCGTGGAGCTCTTTTAGAATTTGCTCTTTTAGAAATGGAAAAAACACTCTTTTAGTGAGAGCGCTGAAGCGCCCAGGGGAGGTCGCGGCAAGAATGGAAGCTGCAGCCCGCCGAGGCTTCAGCAGCCTGGATGGCAACCCCCGCTGATACGCCGTCACACCAACGCCAGCTGTTTCTCGAACACTCGCGGAGATTCGTCCTGTAGAAGGCTCGGCTCCGAAGCGAAAAGCTGATGTGCGTTTGCACGCGCTCTCCTTTTATACCCGCGCTGCGGGGCGGGGTGCGCGCGGCGAAGCACGCACGCCAACTGTCATTGGCTTGTTTAGTTAACACTCGAAGGTGATTGGGCTCTCGGGCGAGATCCCAATTCGTCAGTCACTGACGTAACGTTGAACGTGACTGACTGAATGGGAACATTTTGCATGCAGTCTTAAAATAAAAAGCAGTTAGTGTGCATTAAAAACACAATCAGATAGTAAAAGCTGTTAGAGAGATTTGTATTATTGCTAGCGAGAAATAGACATGTCTGTGGTACTTTCAATGAAACTTAACAATTAAAAACAAAGAGTGGGGGATAAAAGGGTCAACGCATTGGCATGTTTGGTTTTGACGAAACACAAGGCATGATCTCCTGCTAAGTAAACTAACAGCAGAAAAGTTCAAACACTGTCAGGGATACTGCCAATCAACACGAAACAATCAAATATTGTATTTGGGGATTTGCAGGGAGCACTGAGGAGAGGGTGGAAACAGTAAAACACCAGCAGCATTCATCATAGTCTGCCATCTTCATGCTGATAAAGAAAATTAATAGCTTTTGCAGGCTTCTTAACCAGGGAGTACAAAACAACCCCCTGCAAATACTTTTGAAACCATTTAAAATCACTTTCAAACATACTGTCTTTTTTCAATTTTACAAAATCTTTCACATATAACCTATAAAATATAAAAGAGAAAGTTGTGAAAACTAGTACACCTTCAAAACTCAAAGGCCCTGAGATAAGATATGGATCACTCTCAGTGCTCCTATTAATAGCCCAAACATGTTGGTTGCTATTAGATTGGGTGCATTGGTATATAGAAATACAAGGTTCGACTCTAATGTATTCAATTTGTATTGTAAGCTACACCACAGCTTCGAAAATAAAATATTTAGATAAAAATGGCATCTTGACAAGCCACATTTAAAGAAAAATTCTTTATTAAAGCACTAAAGAAGACCTTGTGTTATGCAAAACTCACTAGAATTGTTACTTTGTACTTAAGGTTAAACACAACCCTAAATAGAGTTCAAGCACTCAGAAAGCTCTCATTTCAAACCCCGAGCAAACCTCCCAGCTCAACGTCACTGCGTCCTAGAGTGAGGCAATGAATTCCCAGAGCCATTTCCAGGTACTTGCATGAGTAAGGTTTGAGTAAATAGTTTATAAATATATATATATTTCCATTGAATTTCCAAGTTCTAGAATTCCATGTAATTCCACCCAATTCCACAAGTGACTTAACGCTCTGCTATTTCAAGTAATGAGGGGTGCTTTGCTGGATTTAGGTCAAAAGTCATAATTTTAATACTTCCCATTTAGCGGCGATCAAGGCAAACGTTCTACACAAAGGAGCTCCTGTTGGGTTCTGGCATCTCGCTGTCATGTCGAAAGCGTAACTCATCCATCATTTTTACGATGGCTTTGGTTTTCACAAAATTAATGGCCGTCAGCAGGACGTAAATGTGTGAAGATGAAAGAATGGGAAAACATTCAAATTAACACTGTCACTTTGAACAATGGCGAGCCGGAAAAGACGATTGCATACGCATTAGCAGGAGATGAAGTAGCCACCAGAAAATGAGAAAAGCAGAGCATTTATCTTTAAAGCACAGGCAAAATCGATGTATGAACATCAGAGTACACCTTGAAAACAACACAATGCATCTGAAAGTCACACATTTTTCTGACATTTTTAATATTAATTTTAATATGATTATGTACAGATTCATGATTCAATGAGAATTCGGGGAGGCAGAGTATGACACAGGATGAGCTATGGATGTATAGTATGTAATGAGGGTTTGCGCTAAAAAGCACTATCATAAGTACAGATTATATATATATATATATTATATATCTATATATTAGACAGTTAATTTGCAAACCCGATACTCAATTTATTTTTCAGAATCAAGTGTTTTTTACTGTGCGCATTCCGAGTAATTCAAAAGTATCGAAAACATACCGGTTAATAACTTATTTTTTTAACTTTTAAAATAAAAATAAAGAAAATAAAGCACAGCATTTAATTTTCTCAAAAAGAAAAAAAATCACGAAGAGAGTCTTGAATGATCTCTCTTAGTCATAGCCAATACAACATCATCTTTTCAAGATTTACCAAAGACCAAATGTATTAAACAAAAGAAAAAACTGTCAACGCAATAAAAACATTAAATAATTTTTTTTTCAAGATATTTAAAAATGTTTCAGCATGGATAAAAAAAACCTACCCCTATAAGTGTTAATTTTGAGAGGAAAAAAATGGCCTAAATTAGTAATTAGTAGGCTGTACGTTGCATTTTATTATTACATTCAGAAATAATGTAGGCTAAAATAATGGTAAATAAAAGCAAAATTACTAACACAATTAGGCTATTTTAGTTCCCTTCTCTCCACAACAAATCCCCTGAAGTTGTATTTAGGCTAAATACTGTATAAGCGTCAAGCCAAAACTAATTAATTTAAAAACGAAACTGAAGCCTACCTCTCTCATTCTGCACAAATCCAAATGTTTCCATATTTGCGAAGTATCTGAATGCTAAACTATTATTTATTATGTAAACTATAGGCTTTGTTCTTCACTCGCATTATTGACGTAAAACATCATCCTTCACATATAGGCTATATCAGCAGTGAAGCTCTGGTCACACTGAATGGAACAGACTGTACTACGGACTATTTAAATTCAGCAGTGTAAATTTTTATATTTCTTTAACTGTATTTTATTTTGATGAATGAATGAAAAGGCTGCGATGTCAAATTAGCAAAAAAATTGTTGTATGTGCGTGTGAGGCGCCGACGCGATCACTGCATTGTTTTCCCAACTGTTACTCCGTAATTTATGGTCATACCAACGCTGGTTTCTCATAGAGATAGAACCAAAACATCATTCAAAACTATAAAGCTTTTGTAAAATAAAGAAAACTGCTTTCTGCCGTGAATTACATTACAATTCATCTGCATTACAATTATCCGAAACTCAGCACAATTTTTTTCTTTCGTTTTGTTAATCTGTTAATGATTTAAGTGAATTATATATTGTGTATAGGCCTATATATTCCTTTTTATGTAAGCCTATCCCCTTTTTCCTTGTCGTAAAAATGGCGCTGCCATTTGGAAAATATATGGGTATGGCTTCCGGTTTCATCTGCGTCCACTCCGTTCAGCTATTTTTAGCTGAACAAAACAGTTTGTTTTGCTTCTTGATATTGAAAGTTGGTGTGTCTTATCGTATTATTTTATTGTATTATCAGAAATTATGAACACACTGGTTTGTAGTGCAAACAGTTTTACCGTTTACTGCACATTGTTATCCTCCTCGTTATTTACCTACAGCGGCTAACGAACTGGAAGTCTCACCCATAGGCTTACTTCCACGTTGAAGAAAAAGGTGGATCCTATTTTTCTTTTCTTTTCTCCGTTCACAGAACACTGCAGGTGCGATTGACCTTGTTTGCAATCCGTGTTCACACTGGTTTCAAACAACGCTGCTAGTACCTTCCCTAATTTTCACTTAAAGTAGGCCTAATGCTTTGCGGTTCGTGATATTCCTCCTCGATAAACTCAACCCCGGTATTGCCATTGCAGTATTGTCTAAACCGATATTGGTTTTTTGACATCCGATGCCGATGCCGATATCTTATAATATAATTTTTTTTATTTTAATTCATATTTAAGAAATATGAAATAATTTGAAAATTTATTAAAAAATAAATGTGTTAAATAAAAATATTTATACTTTAGATGACAAAGTATTTTACACAAATAAATAAATATTTAATAAAACTAATCATTAAAAGGAAGTAAACACTATAAAGCAACAGGAACCAACAGGGCACTCGCAGTATCTGGGAGTTTGTGTGCTTGGTAATCATATTTTTTCAATAAAGCCAAGGTACACTCATTTTACATACAGCAAACACAGTGAAAAGGACATATATGACAGTGGGCAATGCTAAAGCCAGCATAATTTGAATCAAGTCACGAGTTTGTCGATCGCGCGTCCCAGTGAAGCTAACTCCCCTCCGGACTATGGACTGTCATTCATTCGCACGGCACCATAGGATCCACCGTCACAGAAAACACGTATCTGTAGGTCATGCACACGTCCAAGATCTCAACTAGAATTCGACTAAGTTGCAGGTTTTTGAAATTAAATGTTCGTAGTCATTCAAGATTTTTTAAATTAATAAATGCGAATTTGCGATGCTGGGACGGCCAAACGAGAAGTATTATCATGTTTGCCTTTATAATATTAAAGCTATCGTTATATCTTTTTGTATATTTTCATTCCTTGTTTCACAGTTCTATCTGATTTATTGATAGACTTCTATCTGTATAGACAGCAACTGATGACAACAGCGACAAGAGGGAGAATGTGAGCACTGTATGCTCAGGCGCTGTCAAATAAAATTCCCACCTCGAACACATCGTCCACATAAATTATCTCCAATGTGCCGATATATTGCAAATGGCAGATATCGGCCGATATATCGGTCGACCACTAATTGCGACTTACCTATGATGAATTTACAGCTGAGCGGCCATTTCACACGTTGGATGCATCAGCGTCACGTTTGTATGTGACAAACTATATTTTGTACAGATTTTATTTTGTTTTGGCAAGTATTTAATTATTTTGCCCAGAGAAAAACGTTGGATTATGCAACAGACATGCAACTCGTTGTCTCCATGCAGTTAATTAATAAACCATCAGTATCGGCCCTTTTCATGCTATTTCTGATATGCCAATGGCTTTAAAATAATCAAAAATTGGCCGATAAATAAATGTAAAATAATATATATACATTTTACATTGCACTCGCCATACAAATCATTGCATGCATAATTTGCATTTAAAAAAAGATGCAAAAAGTTACACTTTCCACCTTGTAATGGCTCTTCGTTATTTAGTTTGTTGTTCACAATACATTTCAAACACTGCAAAAGAGTGTGCACCACTTTCTTTTTCTCATTTAAACCCTTTTACTATAGCCTCCCCACATCCTCTTACACACAGCTCTAGAGGATGACCTTTTCACAACGTCCAAATAATGCACCAAAGCGTGAATCCACTACTGCAAATCGCCATTAACCACACCAATTAAAAGCATTTTAATCTTCCACTGGGGAACAAAGCCTCCCTCTCGAATAGCCAAAAGTATGTGTTGGATGTCCACCACAGCCCTTAAAGGTTAATGGTGTCTCTGCAGAAGAAAATGTAAGGAGAATGAATGTGTGTGGGGTCTTGTTACTTGTCTCTCCCTTCCCTTGACTTCTGACAGAGCCCTGACATAAGAGCCGCCCAGTTCATTATGTTTGGGTCACTGTGCTCTGCAAATATTCCTGCCCTTGCTATCTTCCTCGTCTTTTTTGTCTTGTACTCACTATACTGTTTATACAAGGAATTAAAGTCAACATGAACCAGCAGTCACTGCTTCTGTAATGTGACATATTTCAGAGTGAAGTAGGTTATTATATTAGGAAAATATATGCAGCAAAAAGTGATTATTTTGATAAAGGATTAAGAAGGTAAGTTCTTGCAAATATGGTACTTCATCTCATTACATTTGCCCACACATTTCCTCCTGTGGATCAACTGCATGGTGTGGGGCAAAATGTGGCAGACTGTCGGGTTTCTAATGGCTAATGGGGGGGCTTGGACTTTACTCTCCCACATTTTAAGGTCAGGATGGTCAGATAGTTTTAAGCAAACAACTAGTAGGTTAATGAGTTTGATTAGTATGTTTGTCTACAATTTTTTGCCCATTATTCAATTAATTTTAATTTACACATTTAATTTTATATATATATATATCATATTATATATATATATCTATATATATATATTAATTATCTATATATATATAATGCATTTTAAATATATTTTAACAATATTTTTTAAATATTTGACAAATGTATTTAATAGTGTATTTTTTTCATAAAATCTTTGCATGATCAAGTGCAATACACACGCAAAGACAAAAGTTTCAGAGCTGTCACTATCGCTACTCAACTGCAGTGCATCAATCCGTGGCTTGTCAAAGTGGAGAAATGAAGAAAACAGCTGGATTTTGTATACTTACCACTAAAGAAATGAACGCCGGCACCCAAATGTGGTCCTTCACACCTTCCAATGCTATTCGATTAGATTCCGCTTATAACTCCACGAATCTGTCTGCTAATAACGAATTTATTAATCAATTAATCAATCTACACTTACATTCTGACACTCTCCATCTCATCCAATAGACTAGTTGTTGATTGATTCATTAATGCAATTACCAGTGTTGTGTGCTTGCACACATCTGTGCAGTAGGGCTGCACAATATTGGGAAAAAAACTCATTGCGATATTTTGTTTTTCTGCGATTATATATTGCGATATGAAAAAAAAAATCACCAGATGACTTGAATAGTTCTATTTGGAGAAAAATAATCAATGATTGGGGTGATTTTAGGTGAGTAAATCAGCATAGAAAATAAACTAATTACAAGCATAGATAAATAACAGAACAAAGATACTAATTAAATAAGTGCTTTATATTTTTCAGGTAAGTCTAACTGTATTTAGGTACAGAAATGTAATAATCAATTGTAAAATAACACTGCATAGTCTTCACTGTATAAATCAAATCGATTAAATCTGTGTTAAAGCTACAAAAGTGATTTTTCTCTGTGTTTTGTTGTTTGATTAACATTCATGACACAGAAAGGAACAGGAACATTAAACTGCTGTGAATATACTATTACGCATCCGTTTTCTTTCTCAATTTTTTACTTTCACCTAAACCATAAGCAACTGTGTTTACAAGGACACTTGCAGAGACATGCATTTTGACATAATTTCGCACGTATGTGTCATTTCAGGCACAAATAGATGCAGAAGTGAACAGAATTCGATGTTCACGTGCATCTGCGTGGTTCTCACCGTGTCTACACCGGACGCGAGCGGCACGGCGCGACGCGACAAAATACTATAGAACCCATATAATCAGTGATGCTATCTACACTGGACGCGGCGCGACATGACAAATCCCGACAGTAAATTGATGCGTTCTATTAATGTTCAAATTATTTGCAAAAGTCACTTTGTCGCGTCCAGTGTAGACAGACTTTAGCTGTTGCGGCGCGACACGACAGCTGTCACGTCCAGTGTAGACACGTTGTCTGTGTGTGAGCAAAGAAAACAGCGTGTGTGTTCATAAATGAGCTCTATTTCGCGCCTTCTTGCGCTCGAATGTTTTAAAATCGCTTGAATGTTTAAACCGACAGGACCCAAAACACATGCAACTAATGAACCTTCATTGTATGATGGTTAAACTTTGCAATTAATCCAAGAATCACCTGCTTTTCGAACCCTGGTACCTGGTCCATACGGAATTACGATCAGTATTCAGTGACTATCGCGGATGCGCACATCGAGATTTCGATGCTGAAACGATATATCGTGCAGCCCTACTGTGCAGGTTTCTTTGAGTTTGTTCCTCTCCATGAGAAAACTGTAGAGTAAACAGAAGGACAGGATATTTTTCAATGCCAGTTATATGATGTTTGCTCAGCTCTCCAGATCTGCACAGTCTGAATCATTCTGCCAACACCTTCCTCTTTCTCTCTCTCATCCACCTCTTGAATAACCCTCTGCCAGAAAACCTTAGCCTCATCCTCTTTATCTCAACCCCTCCATCCCTCATTCCCTCTCTGAGGAACATCTACGCCCGATTCAATTCAATCCTGCTTACAAACAGTGAGTTTCTGCTGTGATCAAGTCCTCCTGGGAAGTTAGTATTTACAAGCTCAGAACTCAACTTTTACCCATACTGACAAACAAAGAAAGCTTTTTAGCACTACTGCAACAAAATGAGGAGCAAAGGATGCTCATAAGATTTGTAATTGATGGATTATCTGTGCATTTCATGCTGCTGTTGAGAATGATGGTAAATGCAGTTTGGTCACACAAGCCTGGCGCCTCATAAACCGGCTAAATGACTAGTGGCAAGCTTTATTGCTGTTCTTCATCAGCAGTACAACACAGAACGCGTGCATACAAACTATATTATACCATAAACATTGACAATTACAACGTATTATAATCAATAACAATTTCTTTCCACCCTCATTATTTAATTGACACACTGTAAACACAGATACAAAACAGATTTTATGATGTGGTTCAACATATAAATACGATCACATGACTTGAATGTAGCATTACAGCCCTGCTAGAAGTGCACTTTTTGCACATACATTTATAAAACAAATAGTTCCAGTCCTGAATGCTGATTGGTTAATATAACATTCCAAGAATTCTAAACCCCAATATAGTAACAACTGTGACTAAATGTAATTGGAATGGAAAGGATCAACCCTCTATATTGAGAGTAAATCACTCGCATATGCGACTAAATCTTCACTCTGGGCGACTAAATGATGTCTAATATTAGCCAATGGCTAATAAATTCTCAGATTTTACTCGCCAGTGTGTGAGTTGGAGGCTAAGTATAAGTTTAGCACAGATATTTTCACTCGCCGAACTCTTGACTGAGCGCTTCAGAGTTTTACTCTTCGTCAAGCGATCTGTGATATTTTTCAGTTCATCTCAATGGATGCGCAGCGCACCTGTGTTTGTGTATTTGGCATAACGCAAGCTCTAGTGTGAAGGCGCACGACTCGCCGTCGCTTTCTCTCAAACGCACAAAGAGCGAGAGTCTTACATAACATGCAGAATTGATGCGCTACATGTAAACGATATACTTTGTTGTATTTTCCTGTAAAAAATAACAGAGTTCCTTTGGAATTCTTCAGCTTTTAAGAACTGCCGGGTTTTCCTGTAGTAGGCGGAACTAATGCGCAAATGACGATCTCATTGGCTGGTGCTCACATATTATCGTCCTTGTTTTGATTTCAGCAAATCAGTTTGAGCAACCTGATTAATATTCATGAATTAATTACTCATTAATCCTTAGTGTGTTTTTATATTGTTCTTATTAGTAGAATTCGTATAATAATAATAATAATAATATTATCTTATCAGTGTTATTGTTCGTTTTTTTTTTTACAGGAACACAATGACCAAAAAACACCAGCACCAGTCCTAAGTTCGTGTTTACCAAGTTTTAATTCTAATGACTAAACTTCTATTATTAAATAATATTTGATTATCATATTATAATGCTTGATGGCTTGACTGACTGATATTAAGAGTGTACTTTCAGATATTTAAAAAGCTGAACCATTTTACAAACATTGTATATGTTTGTAAAATGGCATAACTTACATATATATATATAGTATATATAGTATTTCAGTCTGGCGAGTAAACAAAAAAATTTACTAGTCAATGGCGATTCAATTGCCAAGGTGCCCGTAGAGGGTTGAGGATAGTAATGCATTTGCTTAACAAAATAATGTTTTAATGAAAACGTTTTAATTTTATTAGCAATAAAACACTCAAGGCCTCGCTGTATTGTACAAGTACACATTGCAGGCACCTCACTACGTGTATATCCACAATACTACACATCATCATGTACTTAACTGCATGATTATTAATTAAAAAAATAACAGTTCCATATCTGAAGTCTAATTTTAAGGGCCATTTTTATGAGCCTAAAATAAGTCGAGCTGTGACAAGACATAAATTACAACAGGTCTATTTTTCTAAGCTCACTGACTACATAGTATGGTGAAAGAACTATTATTGCAATTATTAATATTATTATTAACAATACCCTTTCTATGATTCACTCTGTGCCTAATGACACCTCTTTAGTGATAATTATAAAGCATCTATTGATTTATTTCCTGTCTCTCTCCCTCCTCTCTGTTTTGCTTTGGTTTAAGTGGGAATTTTTAGCATGCTTTCTTTGAGACACTTACAGCCGTGACTAGAACTCCATCCCCTGCTTGTACTCAGGACAGAGAGGTGTTAGGTGTTACGTTCAAATGAGTCCCTCGCTGTTTTTGTCCAAAGCTCTTTATTGCTCTATTGAATCTGAGAGCGTTACGATGGCAGCCCTGAACGGAGACTGACAGTGATTTGATGGGGCGTCAAATGAGCCTGTGTCTCTTTAATGACGCTGTAATTGAGCCTCACATGCTACGGCAACAAAACAGCTCAATCTTCAACCCACACAGAGGTGAATAAAAAGAACAGCAGGCCAGATAGTTAATTCTATCAAAAAAATATTTTAAGCAAGTGCCGTAATTTATAAAATGTTGAGCAGTTGCGAAGTGGTTCACATTTCAAAACACCTCATATCAGTGAACACTTCACATTGTGTCCTAATGCACAATGCAACTATATATAAAACATGATTTTCTCTCTCTCTCTCTCATTTTAACATATATCTTTAGCTGTAATAGTTCTGTGGTACTTTTTTGTTGGGGTTTTTTTCTCATTGCAATTTCCTCACTCTTCCTCTCTTCTCTGTCTCTCTTTGACATTGTCTCTTTTTTCTCCCACAGGAGCAGTGTCTCTTTCGACCTCTCTCTCTTTCTTTCTCCTCTTAAACTCTCATGAATCTTTCAGAGAGAATGTCTGTAAATCCGTCCTTGCACACACAGTAGAAAAATATAATTACTTTTTATCACACATTAAATCCCCTGACACCCTGGACATCAGAGAGGGTCCTTCTGCCCATCCTGAATGAGCATGACCCTGCTGGAGAGTGCTGACTGAAGGGGAACGGATGTTTGTGCCCTGGAGAAATGGATGAAAGAAGAGTGGAAGATCTCGCTTTCATGTTCTCTCTCAGCATAAGACTGGATCAGAGTCACATGCTTAATTAATTTAACGTCAATGACATTATACAAAAACCTGAATCTGAGAAAGAGATGCATGTAAAAAAAAAAAAAGACAAAATAATAATTAGGTAGGCTGGAACTTCGTTGTATCCATATGGAATTTATTAAATAAAAAGAAAATCTCTATATGACAGGTGGTCGAGAAAAATAAGAGGGTTTGGTGACCAGCAAACCAAAAAAAAAGCCTAATTATATATATACAGGTGCATCTCAATAAATTAGAATGTCGTGGAAAAGTTCATTTATTTCAGTAATTCAACTCAAATTGTAAAACTCGTGTATTAAATAAATTCAATGCACACAGACTGAAGTAGTTTAAGTCTTTGGTTCTTTTAACTGTGATGATTTTGGCTCACATTTAACAAAAACCCACCAATTCACTATCTCAACAAATTAGAATATGGTGACATGCTAATCAGCTAATCAACTCTAAACACCTGCAAAGTTTTCCTGAGCCTTTAAATGGTCTCTCAGTTTGGTTCACTAGCTACACAATCATGGGGAAGACTGCTGATCTGACAGTTGTCCAGAAGACAATCATTGACACCCTTCACAAGGAGGGTAAGCCACAAACATTCATTGCCAAAGAATTCATTGCCACCATATCTCGTCACAGTGCCTTAATGCAGTTGTTGCTTCTTCCTGAGCACCATAAATGTTTTCAACCTTCTGTAATAGTTGTATGAGTCCCTCAGTTGTCCTCAGTTTGAAAAGATGGATCTCAAATTCATACAGTCACTTTTTGAAAGGGTTCAAATATGCAGAAGATGCTGGAAAACCACAGAATGTGCAGGAGCTGGAGGATTTTCCTGAAGAACAGCAGGCAGTTGAACTGCTCAGGACCAACAATGGACTCATGAACAACTATCACAAAAAAAACAGTCCGTAGGATCATCCCAGAAATTACCCATAATATTAAAAGATTCAAGGGTTGTAAACTTTTTGCATGGGGTCATTTTTATAATTCCAGTGTTTCCCTTCCATATTTGCAGGGCACCAAGCCACAGCCATATCACCCTGCAGCCCGAGACTGGTTGCCCACTGAAGCTAAGTAGGTTTGAGCCTGGTTAGTACCTGGATGGGAGGCCTCCTGGGAAAATTAGGTTGCTGCTGGAAGAGGTGTTAGTTAGGCCAGCAGGGGGTGCTCACCCTGTTTTCTGTGTGGGTCCTAACGCCCCAGTGTAGTGATGGGGACACTATACTGTCAAAAAAAAAGCACCGTCTTTCGGATGAGACGTTAACCGAGGTCCTGACTCTCTGTGGTCAATAAAAAAATCCCATGGCACTTCACGTAAAGAGTAGGGGTGTAACCCCGGATTCCTGGCCAAATTGCTGCCACTGGCCATTGTCAATCATGACCTCCTAATAATCCCCATCCACTTGATTGGCACACACACACATGATTGTAAAGCGCTTTGGGTGTACAAAAAAATACACAATAAAGCACTATATAAATGCATCATTCATTTAGGGTGTAACCGATTACCGGTTTTGACGATTATCCTTCCTACAAACTTCCCACGGTACGGTATTACCGTTTCGTATTTTAATTATCACTATAACCGTATTAGATTACCGCGATTTGAGCAACTTGTGATAAATAAATACTGTCCAGCATAAACCACAGCTTTAAGTAACAGTCTCACGTGCGCACAGCAGCAGATTAGTTTCGTTTTGAGTGAAAACAGGGCGGAAGATTGGCGGTTTAACATAATTATATAAATGCATATATTAATTAATTAATTCATAGGGACCTCTGAAGTTCGACTTGTCTTCAGAAACGTTTCAATGGCATTTTGTTTTCATCTTCGCTCCATGTAATCTAAAGGAATTGTTCTTAATCGCAATACTGCTTTGTCCACGGAGCAGAGCCAGCGCCAGCACAGCACTGATGAGGGGGCGGCTGAGGTGATGAAAGGGGGCGATGACATAGCACAAAGAAAAAAACAAACATATGTGGCCCATTCACGTATTTGTCGGACCATAACCAAACTTGCTATTAGAATACTGGGTTCACACAGATAGTGTTTTGGTCGCGAGACAGGTCAGTGGAAGTTTTTTTTTTTTTAAAACCGCAAGGTCTAGAGACGTGCTTTTAGAAGCTGAATTTCTTTGAACTTGAGCGCCGTGTTTTAGATTGATGTATTATGCGCGACAAGCTGCTATAACGACCTGAGATAAGCGTAGCATTCAAACACAAATTCAAAGACGTCCGTAATGCATTTAGTTTGAAATATAATGGAAAAGCACCGCACTGGAATGCGTTCTGAGTGAATGACCCTACTAAAAGCTATTTAGCAAATACAGATGGCAGAGTATTGAATAAAACAAAATCACATAGGCAACAAATTTGAAAATCTGACATCCAGGAAATAATGTATTTTTAATTTGTATAATAATTTGCGGTTTTACCACAAATACAGACAAGTGATACCACCACAACCACCATAAATACTTAATTGTGTCTGCTTTACAATGAAACACAAGCTTATTGCAACCGATTTCCTGACATAACACATTCATTGCGACCCATTTAACAGATGCATCATTTTAAGTTTGAACAGCAACAAACAATAACAATACAGCAAAAATAATTAACTACGATCATCTAGCCCTCTATTAAACAATAAATAATTATTTAATCATACCTTTAGCTTACTCAGTAGTGCTGCATTCTTAGTTGAACCACTTGCGCAGAAAGTTTGTGTGTCAGATGTAACATTTAAAATGTGACTTTGTGGAACGGACTGTCCAAAAATGTTGCTTTAGTAGTAGCATCATTTCAATGCTAGAAAGCCTATGCATTTGGCAACTGTATTTTTTTTAAATAAACCATTATATTTCATAAATAAAATCTATTTTCACACTCATCTTGATGATGGGCGGGTAGTCCGAGTGAGGGGGCAACGCCGGCCCTGCCACGGAGGTTACTGGACCAGCTATCAATTTTCTCTTTTCCATAAGCGCCACCTGCTGTCAGAGAGTGTATTTACAGAGTTACATTTACATTCAGCCTGTGTGCAGTTTCTGTCTGGCCAAAAACGGACCGAATTTGCATGCCATGCTGTAAATTTTGACCGGTTGATGAAAAACAATCTTATGTGGATTCTACACATTTAAACAATTCGGATAAGCTATCTAGAATTATTTATGGAGCAGATAAAATACATATAATCATTTATTAATCAATTATCATTTTGACTTATATATTTTCTTTATTTAAAGGCTGAATGGGAGGTTTACCTTTTTATGAAACTTTTTCAAAGCTTTATTTGAACATTTACATTAGATATTTGAACATGCTATTAAACTGTTGTCATTCAAGTGTCATTTAAAATCTAAACAATCATTGGTAATGATATTGTTTTAGTGATTATGCAAACAAAAATAATTTTATTTGTTTTTTGTTGATTTTTAAATATAAAACTTTAAGTGATTTATGTGTCGGTACTTTCTGAACATCTCCAGCACATTTTAAAAATACCGCGATAATACTGATAACCGTGATAATTTTGGTCACTATAACCGTGATAAGAAATTTTCATACCGTTTCATCCCTACATTCATTCATTCATTCAAACTAAAAAGCCTTGTTATTTATCTTATTTACACGACGGCATGTCATTTCTGTCTCTACATGGTCACGCATTTACAATTCTCCTAACAAAAAGACTATTTAAATATTAATTCTGTATGTTCTATTTTTTTTTTTTTGGTTTGCTGGTCACCAACCCCTATTTTTCTTGCCACCTGTCCAATGAGATGTTTTATTATTTAATTAATATAATATTTTTTTATGTTAATAATTATAATATAAAACAATAATTATAATAAATAGTATTTATTATTTCAGATAATAAATATATCATATTATAAGTTATGTGTTATATTCAATTAATATCTATTATATATATATCTATAATAAAGTACTATTAATATAATTTATAGATTACATGATTCACTTTCACTGTATGAGAAAGCAACTTTGTTTTCCACAAAAAAGTCTTTCACTGGGGAAAATGTGGTTTGAGCAACATCAAATAGTTGAAGAGGGTAGACTTCTTTCTCTTTTGGGTGAACTACCACTTTAAATACTAACTAAGTGTGACATACCAATAAATCCTCCTCAGACATTAAACATGGCTGCTCCAGAGGGTTTCGCTCTCTGTACAGTACGAGGAGGAGACATCTCATTTATAGTGGACTTGGCCCGCACTCCAGTATTGAGCTGTCATTTAGTCAGCCAAATAGAATAAGTGGGGAGGATTAGACCAGCACAGTTATGCAGATAACACCTCTGACAGTCTTCCTTTCTCTCTCTCACTCTCGCTCGAATACTAAACAGGCTGCTGAGTGACAGCTTGTCAGAGGGCAAGAGTGGAGCGCTGAAACCCGGCAACCCAAGAGCAGGGCGATAACAAGCAGGTCAAAGAAAACAATTACGGCCCTGGCGCTTTCTAATGGGCACATGGGAAATAATAATGTTCCTGTGTGTGTGTGTGTGTGTGTGTGTGTGTGTGTAATCCATTATGTCCCGACAGCCCTTGCAAAGTCATTTGTTGGTCCTCTCAGGTGTCTCATTTTTTCGTCCACTTGTTTTCCCCCTTTCCCTCCTCGCTCTTTTCTGTCTATCTCTCAGTTGCGGCTCTCAGCGTTTCATTTCTCCCTGATTTCTCGCATTGTTATTCCACCCCCTCAGACAGGCTCTCCATCTCGGTCTAGAGCGGCAATCACAACAAAACAGGAAGCCGTCACAGTAAGGCAACTCGTTTTGTTTCCATACAAGTTGCGACGGAGTGAGGCTTTCAGACTCGCCTGCTCATTTAGCCCTGCCAGCCTCGGCAAGAATTCACTCACTCTATTACTCTCAATGAAGTTAAAGCTCGTTTTCTTTCCTGTTAAGTTTCGTTTGCCATTCCTTCTCACTTTTACTCAGGTTTTTTTTACTACTTTTTACTCTTGTTTGACTCGGAGAGAGATGGGGTTACAGCACGGGGCAGCCATTAGACATGGGTGAAGTGTCTCATTCAAGGGCTCAGACAAAGTGGTTGGAGAAGGAATGAGCTTTCTGTTCATTATAAGGAGCTTTTGCCCACTGGACCGTGCGTTCAAGGCTCATCTCTGCCATTTCTAATGTGTGTAAATCAGAGTGTTGGCAAACATTCAAAAAAATATCACACTGAGGAAGTAGACAGTGTTGGTGTAGACATAATTGTGCATCTTAAGCAAATGTTTCAGTTAGGCCTAATTCAATTATTAAGACAAATCTTGTCAAATGCAATCAATGTGAAATTACTGAATACGCGTTCCCTATCTTAATGTGAACATTCATAAGCACTCATCATTACAAAGAGATCCATTAAAATGTGTGTGTGTGTGTGTGTGTGTGCATGTTTATGTGGTTTATGAGGACACTAATTTGTATAATAACATGGGTATGACATAGGTATTACAACGAGAAGGTGATTTATGAAGACATTTTCAGTGTCCCCGTAATTCAAAAGGCTTATAAATAATTCAGAATGAGTTTTTTTGAAATTGTAAAAATGCAGAATGTTTTCTGTGAGGGGTAGGTTTAGGGGAGGGTTGGGGTAGGGCAATAGAAAATCATGGTTTGTCAGTATAAACCTACGCCTATGGAGAGTCCCCATAAACCATAACAACAAACCTGTGTGTGTGTGTGTGTGTGGTGTGCCGTGTATATATGTGTGTGTGTTTGTGATATATTTGTGTGTATTTGTGGTGTGTGTGTGTGTGTGTATATATATTTATATATACACACACACACACACAAATTGGTTTGAGATAATTGCCAGACTACCTTAGTTGTTTGTCATTCTATTCTATTATATAAAATGTAGGGGGTGACAGTCTGAAAAATATTTATGACCTACTCTTGATCTATACTTGAGGGTTCCATAAAAACAATGGATCTTATTAAGACATTTTGAAATAATAATCATATGACTGCATATGAATTCATAAACATATATACAATCCATTCAAAGGTACGAGGGTTAAATGCATAAAAATAATAAGTGAATGCAATAAGTGAATCCCCTCAACTACAGCGGTAAACACTCAAAGAAACACAGTCAGTCCTTCAGAAAGACATCAGGGAAAGATGAACAGAAAATATTAGAAAAGAAGCAACATTGTGCAAAAAGAGGTATATATTAATTCCTAAATGCCTCATGCTCAAGGATATGAAAATTAATCTAGAAGCCCCAAGAAACACACACTGGGTGAACTGGATTATCCAGTAGTCTGGCAGTTTCTGGATTAGCTATTAGTCTGGCAGTGTGCGGATGATAAGAGACTTCACTGAGCTGCAAATGAGTAGCTGTCAGAGAGCAGGAGACAGACAGAGAGGGAGAGGGAGACAAATCCACAGCTCCCTCAGGGTATATGATCTCTCATTAGTTTTAATTAATCATTCTTATTAATAATAGGCGTCTCCTCGCAAACTCAATGAAATTGAAAATTCTGCAAGGCAAATAAAAAAAAAAAAGATGCGTCTGAGTTAGATAAACTAACTTGGCCCTGCAATAAATTATTATGCCGCTGCTGAAACAGACCGGGCCTGGGGATAAATTTACATGGGTGGGCCGCCTCACCCTCTGGCTCCAGTGAATAAACTTAAGCTATATCACAGAAACATAGAGGGCCCTCTTCATCACAGGGCCCCAGAAATTTTCCAGATGGTTTTTTTTTTTTGATACAACTGAATTATTTCTTTTGTTCGGTAAATCCTTTTTGCCATCTAAATGGTGAAGTTAAACAGCCTAAAATAATTAAAGACTACATTATAGAAAGAAAGCTCCATTCTCAAACAAGCTTATGTTATCATTAACAAAAAGAGTGGCAAAAAGTACAATCGTAATACGATGATATTCTTTGAAGTACATTTAAATACTAAGGTAATACCATGGTACTTGAATATAGTACCGAAATATACACTACTAGTCAAAAGTTTGGACACACTTTTCTCTTTTCTTGTTTCTCATGATCTTAAAAACATTTTGGTATAAAAGCTTCTGCTTGCCTGAAATTACTTTTCAAGACAAAATATAAATACGTTTAAATTTTACATTTTTTTCTATTTTTAAAATATATACTTTTTTCTTTATTTTACTTTTGTGTTTTATTTAGAAATTTTTTTTTTGTTTTGTTTTGTTTTTTTGAGAAGTCCAAGCGTCAAGAAGTGTCCAACACATCATGTGAAATTCTTCAATACTGTTTAAATATGCAATGCAACATTTAACATGTTTTGCTGAAACATTGGAACACTAAATGAAATAAAAATAATATTGTTTTGATTGTTCTAAAATGGGCAAAATAGTCATAATAAAAATGAGAAAGTATGATGGTGTATCCAAACCTTTAACCTGGTAGTGTATACCAAAGTATCATAGTTTTACCATCTCATACCCTGGTACTGTACATTGCTACAGAAGTTCATATTCTCATCACACGAAGACAGATAACTTTTACAGAGAAGACAGTTCTGAAAGCATGACATCTTATGACAGGAAGATGACAAGAAACGCTGAGAGTCAGACATGTCAGGTCTTCCCTCTTTGTCTTTCTGCTGCCAGCTGAAGATATTCAGTTAAATGCCGAATGGAAATCTTTCAATGGGATAACCGCCACTTTTAAATCAACACAATCAACCGCTTCGCCCATAGGCATAAAACGTGTAGATTACTGCACCAGTTGCACACCAAAACAGCTTTTAAATGAAGTAAACATCAATAAAGTATAAGAGACGTCCATCGATATGCGGAATAAATGTGATGGAAGCATTTAGTCCCATTTTCCCTGAGGCTCTCATGGTACAATAATGGAATTAGACAGTAAAACCATGATGCTTTGATATATATCACGGCACTAAATGACCACCATGCTCACATGCCATAGAATGTAAATGCTGCTTCAAAGAATAATACAGTACCACCATAGAACCACATCCAAAAAAAGATGTACTTTTTTGTTAGTGTCTTTTTATGTTGATAGCCTTGCTCAGACTGGTGAATAAAGATAGGCCTATACTTGTCAAGCTGTTCACTGAAGCACAGAGAAAGTCTTGTTGGCCCTGCCAAAATTACAAGCAAAGATAGAATGGAACACAAATTATCCTCGCAACAAGAGCCAGGCTACAGGCATGACACTAAAAGCAATTTTAAAACACTGGTCTGGGGGCTTATTAAATAAACATGTTAAGCCATGAAAGATATAACAGAAGCACATCGTATTTGCTCAACAGGTCAACAGCACATTATATGTGTCAAACAAACAAAGCCTACAGATATTTCTGCAAGTCCTGTGAAATGATCCTGGTTTTATTAGTCAAGGCCCAAGAGTAAATTAGCTAATTCTATTTTAATATGTGTCCATTGTGGTTGTCTGTTGATTAACTTTATTGTCTGAGTGTTAGTCCTTTAACACATAGACCTCAAGCCAAAAGCTGAAATGCACAAACAACACTTATTAAACAATGCATGGGTGATAATTAATAAACTTAATAAACCGAATTAATAAAGAGCATAATTAAACATTTAATGCTTAATAAACTATTGATTAAAATATTTTTTTGTTCTGGTTTTTAATCATTTTTTACAAATAACGTGGAGAAATCCCCTTTGTTATATCAATACCTTTGATTTCTGAAAAGAACCAAGCAAGTGTTCACGTGTTTGGAAGAACTTATAGCCTGTAAGACAAACTAGAGAACTGTCCATTTTTATTTTACCCGAAAGATTAGAAAAGTCAATTATTTTTCAAATAGCTGTTTCAATGTTTAAACAAAACCAAGAAATTCTAGAAGAAAAAGTCTTGCACATTACAACTGAATTGATGCCTTAAATTTAAATAAAGTGATACGTTTCTTACACGTGTTCACTTTGAATTTAATTGCTGATGTAGAAAATTGAGCTGAATCTCTGAGAACTCTTACAATTAAGAACAATGGCAGAAATGTAATAAGTTAGATGGATGGAAACAAAGGTATTGAGATAACAATGGGGATTTCTCTACGTTATTTGTAATAAATGATTAAAAAAACAGAACAAAAAATATTTTAATCAATAGTATATTAAGCATAAATGTTTAATTATGCTCTTTATTAATTCGGTTTATTAAGTTTATTAATTATCACCCATCGTCGTAAATAACCCGAGGCGTTCTAATACAACACAGAAAAGCTGAATTATAACAATAATGATAGACTTATAGCTAATTGATAAAGAGGTTTTCATCCATCTACTTTACAACATTTCTGCCATTGTTCTTAATTGTAAGAGTTCTCAGAGATTCAGCTCAATTTTCTACATCAGCAATTAAATTCAAAGTGAACACGTGTAAGAAACGTATCACTTTATTTAAATTTAAGGCATCAATTAAGTTTTAATGTGCAAGACTTTTTCTTCTAGAATTTCTTGGTTTTGTTTAAACATTGAAACAGCTATTTGAAAAATAATTGACTTTTCTAATCTTTCGGGTAAAATAAAAATGGACAGTTCTCTAGTTTGTCTTACAGGCTATAAGTTCTTCCAAACGCGTGAAAACGTGCTTGGTTCTTTTCAGAAAGCCCTTATCAAGTAGCATAGTTCTATCAGTATTGTTCGAATGCAGCTTTTATGTGGTGTATTGGAAACGCTCGGGTTATTACGACAAAGAAAAATATGCTTTTCAAAAAAAATATTTATCATGTCCTAAACAAGTGGTTCCAAACCTGTAATGGAGGGCCCCCCTGCCATGCACCCTTTGTGTGTCTCCCTTATTTAACACACCTGATTCCACTCATCAGCTTGCTAGTAGAGACTGCAAGAACTAAATTGGGTGTGTCTGATTAGGGAGACATACAAAATGTGCAGGGCAGGGGGTCCTCCAGGAAAGAAACGGATCAATCTTTCCTGTTCTCCGGACAATTTCTCAGCGACCCACGATTCAAGCAGTGATGCTGTGGTTCAGGGTTTGGATGTGCCCAGAGCGCCACCCTCCGGCGGAGAGATGAACTGCAGCCATTTCACAGCGGCACGGACACGGTGACCGATTCCCTCACTCGATACGAGACTATTTAAGATCTAATCGCCGTGCTCGACGGTTCCCCAAACCGACCGCTGACAGACGCAGAAATATCAAAT
The DNA here is from genome assembly GCA_018155175.1 of Sinocyclocheilus anophthalmus. NCBI lineage: Eukaryota > Metazoa > Chordata > Actinopteri > Cypriniformes > Cyprinidae > Sinocyclocheilus > Sinocyclocheilus anophthalmus. The sequence continues at coordinate 2,859 of JADLZN010005991.1, read as the reverse complement.
TAATTATCGCAGTCACAAAGTACCAACAGCTGTTTTAATTATGAGCGCACTAAGTATGAATTATTGACCGAGTAAACTTTTTTAAATCCAGTCTGAGGTGTCATTTATAAATATACAGCTTGAGCATAGAATAGCCTTAACACATAGTCATTTTAAATATGATACACGTAATGTAATGTATTGTAATGTAATACAATACTTTTAAAGTCATCTTTCAGGTCAAAATGAGATCCGTGTCTACACACGAAAGAACTGAGGTAAATAACGATACAGATCAGTCATTAAAAGGTATGATTCGACTATAAAAAGTCATACACGATAAACAAAGCAACACCAGATCTTCTGGAATTCGTATTCATCCCACATTAACGTTAGAACATCGTCATTAATAAACAAGATACAAATATTAAAGTTTCATCCCGTCTTGGGTTACGGCATTCAAAGCTCGCCAACCTCCGCAAAGTGGCCAAAAGGCTAGAGAGCAGAATGCAAACTTGCCTGGAAAGAACTCCCCAAATGTGAGTTGAAGATGAAAAACAAGCAGCAGAACGGCGAAGTAGTTCCTTTGGTCCATTCTCGCGGTCACTACTTCACATACTCGCTGTGCGTCCGCGCGCGGGGGAGCTGACGGATTCTCGAGGCATCGGTGATGTAGCGCCGCGACTCAAGCCGCAGGTCGACAGCTGTCTGACTGTTGGCTTTCTGTACTGCTACGACAGGGTGTGTGGGGAGGAGAGTGGGTGCGAATGAACGAGGAGAGGGTTCCAATATCCCCCAGGTCCCTAGATCTGCCTGCCAGAAATACTGGTGAAGTAATGGTGCACACATACGGCGTGCGCTGGAGACGCTCTTCTGGTGCACTACGCGATACGGTGCGCACTTGCGCGGTGCCTAAAAGTAATTCAACACCCCTGAGCAATGAGGGAAAGAGGTTCCAGACCACTCTAGTTTCATTGTTTTCCACGGTGTTACATGCAGTACAGAGGCCCCAACTGTATTTGGACACTTAAAAATGTATAAATGCTGTGGGATTACATAAAATATCAAACCAAGTATTTCAAATATAGTACAAGAACATTTATCATGTTAAATATTTCACAAACATAAGTTTTAATTATCAAAAAACAGACAGACTGCTTAAAATATAGGCGTATATATTATATGGGTGGAACATACCAACAGTTCAAATCATGAACTACGGGTGATTAAAAGTAATAAATTAGATAAGGCTGTGTGCCAAAAACCTAGTGTGCTGCCTAATCAGACGGTATTTTGGGGTATTATGGGTTCAGAAATGCTGTAACCATGTCTATTATGGCCAAAAGTGTACAATAATGCCATTAATGGTATTATAATAGTATGTAACAGCGATTCTTTTATACTCTGAAAAAAGTGAGTGTCTATGTAAGATAGATAGATAATGCTAGATAGATAGATGATAGATAGATAGTAGATAGATAGATAGACAGATAGATCTGTGGCATAAAGCACTACAGAAATAAAGGTGACTTGACTTAAACATTTCAGGTAGAACGACAGATTTAAAAAAAAAAATTACAACGATGGATGGATGGATGGACAGATAGCATAATTCATTTGAAGATGGAACCTGGTTTGATATTCAAATACCCAAATGCTTTATGTAGCTGTAACACAACTTTTGACTGCACACAATCCCCATTGCATTTTGCATCAAGAATCCTTGCTTATGTTTTTTTCATTTATATGTCTGTGTGTGTTTGTGTGTGTGTGGTGTGTGTGTGGTGAGCAGCGCTGGGGTAGTGGGTTTTGTGACAAAGAGGAATTAAATTTGTATAAGTGAAAAGGTATGACATAGGTATTACAACGAGAAGTTGATTTATGAGGACGTTTTCAGTGTCCCCGTAATTTAAACGCTTATAAATCACACAGAATGGTGTGTGTACTGAAAATCTGAAATAGCACAAAGTGTCCTGTAAGGGTCGGTTTAGGGGTAGGGTTGGGTGTAGGGCAATAGAATATACGGTCAGTACAGTATAAAAACCATTACGGGCTATGGAGAGTCCCACTTTTCACAAAAACAAACCTGTGTGTGTTGTGTGTGTGTGTGTGTTGTGCCGCAAGGAGAATGCAAGATCTAGTTGAAGAATGCTTATGGTCAACTCCATGGTTCATTTATAAGATAGAAACACCCTGAGTGGGCAGATTTCAGTTACAATGTTTTATGGTTAGACCTAATTTATGAATTCATTATTTAGTGATGTGGAAATCAATGCCTCATTAACACAGAAAGGTGCCCTTTCATCCTTCATACCAACTCACTCTAGTCCATGAGCCTTCACTCCACTATCAATCTCCCATGCTCATCCCATCCTGTTGCTTTCAGTTGCTTAAAGGCAAATGTATTTTTTTAAACTCTGAATTAAAACAGAGCTATCAACAAAGCAGATTTATTTGGTATTAATAGTGCCAAAAAAAACAGAAGTAGCGATTTTTTCTTCCATATAGTGATGTACATCAGAGTGAAACTGATCACTGAAAATAAAAATAAAAATTTGTAGGGTGAATCAGTTGGTTGTTGATTGAATGGAGGCTGAGCTGAATGTGAACTTGCAGTCTGTTGTGAGAAAGGGGCAGGACTTAAGCAGACTAAATGATTAGAGTCCAGCAAATGTCACCATATAGTCACCAAAATATACGGAGTTATGATATTTTGGTCAGAAAACATATTTTATTTGTTAACACATGAATGAATCATTCAAAATAATATCAGTAGCATTCTTTTAGAAAATAGGTATTGTGTAATGTTATGCATTTTTTATAAAGTGTCAAATTATACATTAAAAAAAAAAATATATATATATATATATATCTTAATAG